>DWJZ01009224.1:0-10837 GCA_018249125.1 Asbolis capucinus
AATTTATAGGTGATTTATAGCAGTCATATTTTTTTTTAATTATAATAATACGTTTATTTCACCACAAATACATAACACGTACACATAAATGATACATGTTTGTACATCAGAAAACTATAGTATTTGTGGAAGCTGGTTTCTGTATTAGGTTGAAAAACCTGTGCCACAGTACCCAGGCCCAGCACACCGATAGCTTAGAATATTGTAACATTCAATTTTTGCGGGGTAGTCTAGTTGCGTTAATTCGAATCAGTAAACAACAAGGAATAAACTTAAAACAGAGATCAAAAAAATAAAATTAAGATAGAGAACAACTAAATTAACTTAAAACAGAGAACAAGTAAATGAACTTAGAAGTAAACAACGATTTTATCCCTTTAAGGGGTTACATAACAACGTGAATCGAGTGACTGCGTGTACCCGATTTTTGTAGAAATCTTATATAGTAATCTTAAGAAGAAATTCAGTCGTGTCATAATCAATATTAAGATGGAACTGTATTATCAGCTCTTTACATTTATGTGAGGTTACTGGATAAATGTATTTTTTTTGTACCAGATTATAAAGGTCCCATATAAATGAAAAAGCTTTGGGTAAAGGCTTTTTTAATGTAGGTAGGTTAAACACTGAATGGGTATGATAATAAATACGACTAATAGCTTAGTGGTTTGAACATTGGTCTCTCGAATTGAGGTTCTGGGTTACGCACCTCTTTTCAAAAGTGATGTAGTACCCTACCAATCCACACGTGGCCAGCGTGGTGGACTCTGGTCTAGATGGTTTCAAACAAGGATGTTCAGCCTTTGACAGTCGGGCAAAACTGATGGCTGATAATTTTATTGTGGGCCACTAATAATTCCTATTTAATTACTCTCAGGATTTGCGTAATAAAATTGTTCTAGAAACATACTTGCGCGGGCCATTTAGAATTCGTTCGCGGGCTACAGTATGGTTCGCCTGCCTGGGGTTGAGCAGCGTTGAGATATTCTAAAAAAATACTATATTAGCTATGTTTAGAGGAAATAAGGACATATATCTGTACACCCTTATCATATTTATATTTAAATCTTATACGATATGACAGTCGTATCTATAGAAGTTTAATTGTGTAATTTTTATTTGTAATTTGGACGACATTATAACTTTTTAAAACAAAAGTGAAATAGTTTATTTCGTGTAGACAGTTTTAGATACACTAATGAACATGAAATCAATATTTGAAAGGTGCTGTAGCAAAGAGATGTAACGGCGAGAGCTTTTTTTAAAAAAATGTCTTTATGCAACTGTTACTAACATTTTAGAAAAAATGTTGAATGGAACCGGCTGCGGATGTCACTTATTTGCAGGCATCCCTGTCAATAATATATTTTTTTAATATTGTAATTATGACGTAAAACACATTACGTTGATGTGACGTGTAAACTCTGAGCGAATTATCTTCGATATGCTTGCATGAGCTGTGAAATATAAAATTTTTGATTTTAGTTTTTACCCTTTTCGAATGTCAACCTATGTATGTATGTATATTTTTATAATTATTAGATATTAAAAATCAGGTACTTTATAGATAACTTAGCTGGCCAAACATATATCTGTCCAATAGCAAACAAACCGAACTGCACATTTCAAATATAGGTGCATAAAATGCATCCCAACGATGGCAGCTTGAAAAATGCTACAACAAATATTTATTTATTTCTAATATAAGTACGTAAAGTTTATTGACTAACTTCGACGATAACGAATTTCCATGATAATATTCAAATTCCCCATATTTTTCGCGATTCCTTTGAGACTTTTTACTTAAAGAAGGCTATGAACAGGGTATAGATTTGACTACATAGTTAAGTGTTACATTGTTTTAAACCTCTAATTATGGATGTGTTATTTTTATAAATAAATTTTAAAATATATAAATATTTAAGATTCTGTTTCTAAAACAAAAACAACAAAATTTTAATAAAAAAGGCAAATTTTGTATTCTTAGAAAATGACTGGGATATCTGTATATTCAGCGCAATCAAATGCACTTACAATTTTGCTGTGCATTGGAGTCTTTTGAAAATACATGTACGACTGTATATTTAGGAGTAGGTGTTTTGAATCCTGAAAATTAGTATCGTTCTAATATCGAATGACCCACGTGACAAGATAAGAAAGCCGAGGAACAGAAGTTAGAGGTCATGACCGTGGTCTCGGGTCGTGAGAAATTTCTGATTGCGGTCAAGACGGTTGTGCAACCATTGGCCTGCACTTGTCGCCGCCAGCTATTTGTCTGACAGCCGTCCACCAGTTAATTGCCTGCACCACCAACGCTGACGATGCTCCGATATCCTGTGTGGTTGATACTGCTCTTAGTGTCTTCCGTGGGTAAGTGATATGCTTTCATTCAATCTAAAGCAGTGCAGCTTCCTCAAATTTTAATTCTGGGTTTGCAATATTTTTTTGGATTTTTGACCAAATTTACACAGCAGTAAATTCTCTGCCAGCCAGTTTCAATTTCAGTGCTCTTAAAAGTAAACTTTGAAGATTTCGAATCAAATTTACTCTCAGACAAGACAGTGTCATCAAATAATGTAATTTAAATTACAATTTTAGATCTCCAAGAAGCAGCTGATGGAGAATGTTGTGCCAACGATGTACAAGCTGCACAGCCAGAGCTGACAGAGGCTCAAGCGCAGGATGTAGACCTGGAAGCGTTGTGTCCAGAACTTAGCGGCCAGATCATTGGAGGCCGACCTAGTTCTGTAGCGAGACACCCCTATCAAGTGTCTATGGTGATTAACGGCAATTCCTTCTGTGGAGGATTCATCATCAGCAAAGACTATGTGATTACAGCTGCACATTGTGTGAGGAAGTAAGTAATGAATTTCTGACATAACTTATTTAGAAGGCTTCTATATTTATCAAAAATTTGTACGTGCTCTCACTTTGTTTATGATGTCGGTAGTATTTTTAAATGCTGCACTAAAATCGAAAATAAAATACTTTTATTATTTTATATTGAAACACGGGTTTTAGATAATGTCCTCCAAGGTAACTTTGACATTATTAGTTTCTTTTTTTAACATGACTTTATTAATTATTAAATGTTACTTATGGTTTCAATGCCAAATAATTGAATTCATTCTATAGTAAAGTTTTATGAAAATTTAAGTATTTTATGAGTTGAAATTTAATTTAGGATTTGGAAAATTTTGGAAGTTGAGAAACAATTTAAGGTTCTCGTCAACTACATATTAAAAATTGACGTAGATTAAATGACAATCATTAATTCAAATTCTATTTAATATTACGGCGCGGTAAAAATAACAATTTATTGAATTTTGAATGTGAGTTGAAATCTTTTCCATCTTCACTAAGCCGTAATTCGTAATTAATGAACAATGATCCGATCTATTCTATCCACTATTCTTGTCATCATTAATCTTTGTATTTTGTTTAATTGGCCTATACTAATATCAATTGTAAAGTCTTTTCCAAGGCTTAGAGATTAGATGATTAATGGTTTTAAAAATATCGTCAGAGTATTGTTCTGTAGAGGCGAGCTTGGCATGTGGGACTCGGGAGGAAATAGATTTATTTATAACGATCTGTGTTAAGACATTAATGTCTAATATTACACCTACGAGTGTGTCAGAGTTAGCTGCATATGTGAGGCAGGAACGGCAATATGGATTTCTTATTTTTAATTGTGACTTAGTTTCTTTGGTATTAGTACTTGTGATATAATTATTTGTAATATATATATATTTATTTGTTATAATTTACTAAATTTATTATCTATCTAATTAAATAAATAATCGAAATATTATTGCGAAAATTTCTAAGTTAAATATTTAATTACAAAAACACAACTTACATATAATTCTTTTAAGGAAATTGGTGCCGTAGCGCATAAATTTCAATAAAATCTATGAATTCACCATGATCCTGTTAAGATGTACTCGTAGGCACTGCTATGAAGTCACAACTGCGCTTTTGTACTTCAATAAGTTCATTATGTAAAATAATAATATTTTACGTACCAAATATAAATTTTGTGAAAGTGAAACCATTGAGAGATTTTTAATTAATATTTTTGAAATTTCGTTTTTCCGTAGTATGAAAAATAGACAGAACGTATAAAATTAAACTAACCAAATCTTGATATTTGATAGTCAAGGTTCAGAATACAAAAAGAGAAGATTTTTTGGGTATTTAAAAGGAAAACATTAAGTAACAAAAAATATAATTTAACTGGTTTCCAATACGAAACTGTTTCTTCATCAAACAAAAGTAACTTCGTTACAAAATCTAGAACAAGATAATAATTATAACAACTGAAATAACCGTAGCCGTTTATTATAACAGTCGGTTACAGGCTTCTAGTTATACCATACCAATTTAAATAATACATTAGGCAATTATACTAATAATATACAATAGTATACAATAATAAAAGAACTAAATAGAAACAGACATTGAATAACTTTCTAAAGTGAAGAAATAGATATTTTGAGAAAAACAATTATGTTTTATAAGATTTGTTTCTTTATGATTAGTATCTGCAAATTATGCCTTGGGATTCTTATACTTACTATTAACTTTTTCTGGTCTGTGGTCTTATAGACCATACCATAAGGTAAATATAGTCTTGAAGTTGTTACGTTTACTACAAGTACGTAGATAAAAAGGAATGAATTCGCCTTTTGGTTGTTTAAAAGAATTTCCATGCAAAGCATTACGTTCTTTTCATTAACAATTTTATCACATTCATTAAGGTTAATTAGGTAGTTCAACGTACTTCTGTGATATTAATTAATATTACAAAACATATCGTCTACAGCGCAGATCCTCAATTCATTCGTCTTCGAGTTGGCAGCACTCGGCGCGACTCCGGCGGTAGAATCGTCTCCGTCTCCAACGTCACCGTCCATCCTCAGTACGGAAGGCCTCAGTTCGATAACGACATAGCCCTACTACGTCTGGCCAGGCCTCTCGCCTGGAGCAACGCTATCAGAGCGATCAGGCTGCCCACGCCTGGGCAGGCTGTCCCTCTCGTCAGACTCACCGTCACTGGTTGGGGACTTACTGCTGTTAGTATATTTTTCTTCAATGATTTAAGTACGAGTATTTCTGACCTAGTAGTAGACTAAACTCGTAAAAAATGTTTTTATTATATGTGTATCAAAAAAATAATTTGCATATATTTCGGACACAGTATCTTAAGGAATCCTGCTCACTTGATATTTCTCCAGAAGGTGTTTCTTGTAGTTTAAGCAGAGGTGCAGCAACATTATTTCTCTTGGCAACTATTTTTAGGTTGGAGGTCGCCGCATTCCTCGCATGATGATGGAGGCACACGTGCCAGTGGTGCCTCATTGGCTGTGTCGGCTGTCCTACGGCGAAGCATTGACTGGGAACATGTTCTGTGGAGGACACTTCCTCATTGGCGGAGTCTCTTCCTGCCAGGTAAACAAAATTTAGTCTCAAGGTCACCTCCTATTTACACTTCATATTAGTAGATTCTGATACAAAATTCATTATACATCTAGTTACGTAATTCGTAATATAACATATTCCCTATGAAACCCAAGAACTACTAGAAATTTCTTTCAGTATGTCATAAGGTAATTTATTTCTTTATTTGTAAAGGAACAGTTATGCCGTGGACAAAAAAATTATGACTTGTGTCCGTATTTGTATTTACAAATAAATAAAGTTATTCACTTCGAAAATTTTCTTTCTCCCAGGGCGATTCAGGTGGTCCAGCGGTGTTCAGAGGAACGGCGTTTGGCGTGGTGTCGTTCGCTCGCGGCTGCGCCCTGCCGCTCTCTCCCACCGTGTTCACCAACGTCGCCGCACTCCGAGACTGGATCACCGAGAACACCGGACTCTGATCCCAAACCAACCTTATCACTGCTCCCGAGGGTCTACATTACATCAAACACAACTGTGATCTGTGATATAAATAAAGGGGACATTCCTGTCGCGTGCTCGAATCTATTGATGTCGACTACGTTTATTTATTTTGTTACTTTTAATAAAAATATCTTGCTTAAAAATTTGTTTCTGTGAATAAACCTGCTGAATACAAATAGTTATTATAATAATTTGATTGTTTTTATACCGTTAAATTAAAAATGTAATCGTTATCTTTGGTCTTCCCCAGGTCTACGAAATGTTTCTTATCGGCTACCAGTTCAAGGTTTTGTCTCCGATATTCACCATCCACTGGGGTCTTCAGGCCCGGAGAAGCCGTCCACTTTGGCGCGAGAAACAGAACGAGAAGAACAGAAAACACTTCGAGACTTTCAAGAGGGAGCTCTTCGCGAGGTATCGCCGAGATCCTCTGCATCTTCTCCGACGACCTCCTCAGCAACCGAAGAAGACATAGGCTTCGCGAGGTCGTGCGACGAAGGTTGCCGGCCTCACCATGTTTATTGTTGTCCTGCAGCTGTTCTGACAAACGGACTAGTCAATCAGTAACGGTTGATTGTGAAGACTCAGTGGAGGGTGACGTGACCCAGTGAGATTAGTGCGATTTAGATTACGATTTCTATTTATAAGTCAACATTTATGTTTGTAAAGATGAATCTGACTGAAATGTTTCACGGATCATTTAAGTAACTATAAAACGTAAAAGTTCTCGAAATTTCGATATATAATCTGCGAAAGACTTCTAGATCCGCAGTTCATTAAAATTATCTTTATTTAACTACTAATCATCTTCTGATCTATATATAACATCTTGAGCTTTAGCAACATCCTTGAGTTTATAATTAGCGTAACATAATCAAGCTAAGTCAATTTACTGTCATGGGTATACTATGACCAGCTAAAAAATAGCACTGCACTGACTAGTTTGTGGTATTGACGAGATGAATAATACTAATGTTTGTCAAAAGCTATCCCTTTTATGTGACGAAATTCTGACTCTGATAGATATTATTGGAATTATATTCAAACCAAATTCAACAATAATACTGTGTTAGTTTTCCCATTTACTATACCTCTATATGTGTCTACAGAAGCATTCTAAATTCTGATGAAGGTCGTGGAAAGAAGAAGTGCTTATTGCTTGGCCAAGCGTGTCTTCTCCAGGTCCTACCCTAAGTCTGCCTGATTGAAATTTATTTGTTAGTATTATAGTATTTCAATTTTCAAGTTGTCAAACGAGCTCTTTCATCGAATTTTTAGAGTAAGTGAAAGTGAAATGTTTTATATAAGATTTGTAGATGAATAATTTGCCCTGCTTTGTGTATGGAAAAATTAACAGTCATAGGAAACACTTATGGGGCTGATAGTGAATTAGCGAAGCCTGATGCAATTATATTGGCATTACATCTAATGAATATTTTAAGCAATAAACTTTCAGAATATTTGAACTGTTAGGAGGTCATGTTGAAGCGAGAGGCTCAATGTTCTGCTAAAATATACGAGGTTTCGATTAATCTAGGTATGGCCAGCGTTGTAGACCTGTAGCTCACATTGTGAGTGGAGAACCGAGTAGTGGGACCGTTATGAGTTGTAATGATGATACACGATGTAGCAAATACATATTCTCGGGTTATGGGTGCTATTCGTGTTGGTTTTTCAAGCGTTTATTTTAATGTGAAGGTAGTTAAAACTTTTCTCGTAACTGACCGTCTATGCGAAATGGTTTTAAATTTAGAACGATAATTTGTAAGTATTTGTTTTATCGCTAAGTAAACGAATTAAGCTAGTCCAATTAAAGAAATCTTACGAAAATAGAAAATACTTCTTTTGAGGTCTGTAACATTACAATGTCGTATTTGTCTTTACACTTTTTATATAAAATAAATCAATTTGTATATCATTTGTCTTTACTACGAAATTATGCCTTTTATAGTGCATTTATTTTTGTTTATTTAAATATATCAGGTCGCACCGCAAAAGTGTCTTAAGTTTAAAATATGAAAATAATAGGCTTTGTATAAACATTAATTTCAAATTGATTGAAATAAAATAGTAGTGCAATAACTGTGTGCAAAAAGAGCTTTATCAACGCCATCTGTTAACAATTCGTGAAACTAGACAAGGGGCCGTTTTTGATTTAAATTTAACAATGTTTTATATTCGTGGCAAATAAATCAGTGGACGAGTAAAGGCTGATGGATGGATGGATGGATGAAGTCAGCATAATGAAATATAAACAATAGAACTCATTTTCGGCGACTGCCTCAGTATGGTCTTTGTATAGTTTTTATAAATTATGTCTATATACATATGTAATAATAAGTTTAACGAAAACCAGTGATAATGTTAGCTCTGTCTATATATTAGGTGTTACAGTGTTTTATGTTACGGATATTTTAAACAATAACATTTTTTATAGTACACTATTGTATGATATTGTTATAATTTGACTTTCGTTGTTGTTAGCATTTTATTAAACTCTACTTGGACTTAAAACTTATAGTAATTTTTTACTTATTACGAGCTTTTTTATTGTTTTTTATAATGTGTGTCTTAGTTTATATATTCTATATATCGCATTCGTTAATACAATATTATTAACTCAATCAAAAATCTGATCGTTGTTGATGTTGTACAAATTTTATTAAAAATTACGTTCATCGTATTTATTAGATAGTACCTTACTGTAGTAGTACTTCCTGTGTTCAAAGTATCTATATTATTGTAGGTCATAAAAAGGTCAAAAAATAGGTCATAAAAATCTATTGTATAAAGATTTCTTAAACATTTTGTTTTAGACTTGTAACTAAACTTTGTCATGTTATAAATTAATAGGTAACGCGTAATAATTGAAGTGTATAAGGCAAAGGTTGGACGCACTTTGGTGTGGCTTAATTCAGCTTCGATCAATAATAAAACTAGATGGTAAGCGACAAAAATATGGCGCGACAGGTCTCATTTGAAATGTTGGTTGTTTTTTAGTTCGTTTCAAACCGCCAACATATAAACACGTTCCATAATGGCGTGATGCGAGTTTTGAAATTATAACAACCAATTTACAACATGGAATGAGGTTGAACGTCGAATGTATTTTTTTAATTTTTTTCTTCATTCGTTAGTTATTCAACGAAGATGAATATTGAGAAGTGTATATTCATGCGGACAGTATTTGTGTTAAGTTTCAATAGGAGGCGATATCATTTTACTTTGTAATCGAGGGGGAAACCTTCAAAAGGTGCCCAGCCCTTTGGAAGAACACTAAAACCCCCCCGGTGGTCTGCCTCTATGTTTCTAAGGACTCCGGGATCTAACAAAGAACACGATCGGAGTAGGAGGCGGTATCTAGAATATTCTTGATCGAAGCCTCATAGTTTGAGTATGAAACAAAACAAACAAATTAAATGTTTAATGTTGAATTGGCTGAATTTACTGGCATGACTATTATAGCTTGTACTCCACAAAGCTATTCCAGAAAATATTCCAGTCAGTTTTACTAGAAGCCGTTGAATTGTGTGTACGATGAGATGCAATGATTTTAAGAAGAGATCAGTATCGAAACAGATTCAGACGCCACTCGATCGTCCGTCTACATCAAGGACGCTCAACCTTTTTGACAGTCGGGCCAAATGATAAATTTACTGCGGGCCTCTAGTAATTCCTAGTTAATTACTCTCAGGTCTTGCGTAATAAAAAAGTTCTAAAAACATACTTGCGTAGGCCATTTAAAATCTGTTCGCGGGTCACATTATGTCTCGTAGACCTGGGGTTGAGCAGCCTTGGTCTACATCATTCCAGTTACATGTAACTTGATTCAGAAGTAAATTGTTAGTAAATGCATTTGAATAATCCATGAACAAGCAGAGTTGAATAAAATGTATATAAAATTTTAAATATAATGATAAGTGTAATATATAAGTAAATGGGTTTTCGTAATTTTTTTTTTAGGATTTTTTTTTGTAATTTGTCGTTATCTGACTTTGATGGAGGTTCTATGTGCAATAGAATCCTTTTGTTTTTGTTTAAGGTATGTACACCGATTGCTTGAAGACCACTTGAGTTCTAGTTTTTCTCGTTTTTTAAAATTTCAGATTTGGTTCAGTGCTTTTTAAGTAATTTCAAAAAAATGTTGAATTTGTAACAACGTGAAAGGAGGTTCTGTGACATACACTTTTTGCATGTAGTGTTGGTGTAACTTAGAGTTAATTTAAGAAAAATATATGTATTCAATCTTATTCCCGTTTTTGAAGTCAAATTGATATACATATATTCATATGATATATTGATTATTGTATATCATACCTAACTCATATAATTATTAATTTTACCATCACCATACTATCGTTGATTGAATCCATGGCTCTACTGAGGAAGCGGGGGAGAGGCAGCTGCCCTTCTCGAATCCAGTTACTATATCTATAGTTGTCGAAAAAGTGTATATTTTCTGTATTGAATCCAGAAAAATGTGTTGTGCCCTTCTGACTCCGTTGAGCCTCGGAGCCCCTAAGTCACAGGGTCAGAAGCAGGTTAGACCGACGTTGGAACCCTATCTTACTAACTTTAAATTATTTGATACTGTTATAGATATGTATGTGTAGTCTATTTTTCTCATCCGTGCAAAATTTATAAACCAACCAGTGTAGGAGAATGTTACTTTTTTTTATAAAAACGTTACATTACATGTTTCTCCTGCAATTATAAATTACAATATCTTAGTTCGTAAGAACTTTGAAATGTCATAATACGCGATTTTAAAACAATTTAAAACAATAAAAAATTAAAAAACTGTTACTGTCACTTTAAAGCATTTTTTTTTAAATACAGAATAAGTCCTTGAATCAATGAATAATGATTGACATGGATCTCACCTGAAGGTAACTGGCGATGATGTCTGAGGTGTTGGACGTTAACTTAGTAA
>DWJZ01009225.1:0-10834 GCA_018249125.1 Asbolis capucinus
GGGGATAAAGTTGGATTCTTATGGTAAAAGATTTTATTAAACGGTTCAGTAGTTTCAGAGCCTATTCAATTCACACAAACAAACAATCAAATCTGTCTTCTTTATAATATTATTATAGATAACAGTAAACCATTCTGTTATTTAAAATCTCATTGGTATGTATAACTTCAAATCCATTTTGTGTTTTCATATTACCTTAACGTCGAATTCTATTACGTATGATGTATTCAAGACAATAATCTTATTCGTAGTCCGTGTACAAGACTGTGGTGAAGATAATTCTTATGACGAAACGTTATTATAAACTAGATTATGAGTCGGAAACATTTTCTTGTATGGGCTACAAATGATATAAGGACATTAGTACGGAGCTCCATTTCATGTGGTATCATCGGGTGGATCACAAAAAACCGTTCAGCAAGGAGCAAACTTCTGTCATGTAAATGGAGTCTGTATAAGCAGCCCCGCAATGGCACACTGGTTACCGACTCCTGCTTCCCAAGTACCAACTCTTCAATACAATTGTGACGTAGAGGAACTGCATTTCAACCATTATAAGATCTAGTTCCCTCATTCTGAATACCACACACCACTAATTAGGTGTTAAATCACTATAAACGACCCACTGGGACCAGTGATTTAGTCTTACGAGAAGTTAGGGGATGTTTACATGAAAGGTCGAACAGCGTTTTATGAGATTTCCGTAATTATTCTTGATTAAGTGACATAATTTTTGTTATTGTAATTTGTATTTCGTAAGCAAATAAATGACAAAATAAAACTGATGTTCATAGATTTCTGTACATAGAAGATATTCGAAAAGAGTTATCACGAATAACTGTTTGGGTAATAAATCCAAAAAAAATAGTTTATATATTTTTTATCTCTTCAGCGCTTTTTCTAATCTCTCAAACGGCTTTACGATTTGATCGCAATTTCAATTGATATATTCCAGTGAGCTTAAGGTGTTTTGTCAAAGTGCTCGGTAGAAAAACAAAAATATAAAAAAAATAAAAATCACGTCAACAGCCTATAGCTAAATCTAAACGAAACAGTAATTAGTGAATAACCGCCATTTTCATGCATTTTTGGGCGAAACGATCAGAACAAACATAGGGGCGATATAGAGGTGTTGGTATCCTTAATATATTATAACTATCCTTAATTTAACTTAGCACATCAGACAAACCATTTATCACACACACACACAGACATACACTAAATGTTTTCCTAATAACTTATATGTAACTATGTAAAATCGCTCAGCTCATGCAATATGCCCCGACCTCACTTTCAGTCCAGCTGCGGCCGCGGTTGCCTAAATGGAATTGAAAATGTCACAGCGTACCGAAGCATTCCGAAGCATGCTTTTATTCTTTCATCGCATCGCTTTGATTGAGTTCCAATGGCTTTGTGTTCGTTTGAGACACGAATTGATTGCCGCGCTTTGTGTGAATGGGATTGTGTATCGGTTTTCATTAGGTCAAAAATATTTTTTTGGCTTTTAACTATTAATGCTCCACTTTTATTGTCTGTCAATAGTAGGGGTCATAGTTCTTGTATTCATTGCGATCGAAAAAGTTAAGCAACATAACGGGGAGGAGGATGGGAGGAGAATGGGAGTAGCAAAAATTTCATGTGCGCTTCCGTGCTGTAAGTACCGTACCACCGTTGGTCCCGGTTGCTTTCGTTAGATAACAATCGTTAAGCCATGTCGAAGGCCTTCGAATATAAACTTCCGATACTTGGGTTGGCCTCTAACCTCTCCACCAATCTGATTTGAAGCAAAGTGATGAAATATGTTCTTCATATCCTCAGAATAAGGAGAGACCCGTGCTCAGTAGTGAGCCATCAATAGTTTGAAACCAGCGACTATTTGTCTAATGAAAATTGGTAGTGTATTGGCGGTAAATTTAAGAAATCTTATTATATTCGCTAATGAAAGGACAATTACACTATGTACAACTACTATTCAAAAATTGTTGTTCTAAAATGGTACAATGAGCCTCACAATACTTAATTATTTTTTTTTAAATACTTCATCATCATCATCTCTACTCACCACGGCACATTATTCAGCACGGATCTCTTCTCTGAATGAGAAGGTTAAGGCCATTGTCCACCACGCTGGCCAAGTGCGGATTGGCAGACAAGGTTTGTGACTTTTGAGTTTTTGCAAACTCCCGGCTTGCAGGTTTCCTCACGATGTTTTCCTTCACCGTTGTAGCGGATGACATTTGAACGCTTAAAACGCACGTAACTCCGAAAAGTCAGAAGTGGGCGCTCTGGGATTCGAACCCGGACCCCCGAAAAGGAGCCCGAATTCTTAACCACCAGGCTATCACCGCTGTATACTTTCATTAAAGCTATATTATTGTCAGCTAGCTTCCACTGTATGTTTGCTCTGTGTTCATAGTTTAGCTTAACTAAACTGAGGGCTAGAGAACACATCCATTGTTAATTTTTACCTTTTTTTGTAATGCCCTTAGTTACTGATCACCATGGGCCATGTTGACCACTTATAGTTAGCTAACTTCACTTGTCTTTTGATGATTATTTTCACAAGCAAAAAGAACCCACTTGTTTCTAATAAATTAGAGGTAGAATTTCAAAACTGCTAAAATAAATTACTATTAATTTTTTATCGACTACAATAACGAGTATGTACAATTTATGGTTTAATTTTTGATGATAACGACCTTCTATAACAAATTTTATTACTTTATTTTTAACCTTTTTCGAGTAAAACGAACTATTTTCCTGCGTAGGATCCTCATCAAAATCAATTCAGCAGTTAGGGCGTAAATCGCGTTTGTTATACTAGGAACTATGAAGTACAAAATTAAAAATATTGTAATAAATATAAATAAGTATACACATAAATATAATGTATTTGATATTTTTATTCCTTAAATTGTTGACGTGTATTGTGAATACCAATAAAAACTTTTGACTATCAAATCACAATTAACACTTGTACACTTTTGGATACAAATACCACAAAAAATATATTGAGAACGTCTATTATAAGGTTATGGTTACACAATGCAAAATATCGCGTTAGTCACTTGTATTCTGCGTTTGACGCTTTTGTTTTAAAATCAGCGTTGAACCTGCCCACCATTATTAGGTAGGGTTGCCAAAAATTTACATAAAATTTTTGCAATTCATAACTGTTCCACTGCTGGACTCGCGTCCCATTGCACGAAGTGAATGAGACATGACACAAACTCCACTATGGCAAAGCGGATTGGTAAACTTCACCTTCGGGAACTTCAGAATCCTCTAGTGCGCGTTGAAAAATTTTTGTTTTATCCTTTTATCGTGGAAGGCTTGCTACAGCGGGTACGGAGTAGAATAATAGTAGGAAATTTAAAAAAGTACAAAAATACAAAACACGTGAGCTGTTACAGTTACACAAAAATTATAACAACGAAGTGGATCTTCTTTAAAATAAATCCGCGATAGTACAGCTATCTTTAACGGTTGCCTCATTATAACATTTTTTAACGGTAATTAAGTTTGATTTTTTGTTACAAGCTAGCAAACGAGCACGAATCAGCTGATGATAAGTAATCACTGCTGCCCATAGATATTAATAACGCCAGACGGAGTTACTAACGCGTTGCCTCCCTTGAAGAATGTAATAGACGCATACGTGGGAAAGAGAAAGGAACAAGGGAAGCTGTACATTGCTAAAACAACCGGAATCGTTGACAGCAACTAACTCCAGATACATCAACAACAACTTTAGGGCGAAGCATGAAGGAGAGGGAGAAAAAGAGAACTGGCTTTTAAGCCCAAAGGAACAAGACGGATAATTTGGCGGCTGATTCAAGCAATTTGTTCTAAAATAGTGCATTATTTGCGAAACAATTTTTATAGATTTGATAAAAATTATCTAAATAAATAAGTTATTCATCACAAGTATTTTTTTTTTAAAGAAAATGGTCCTGAACAAAATTTTAATTTGAATGAATATCTTAAAAAATTTCATAGTTAGAATAAATCCGTAACTAAACTGCAATCGTTCTTGCGACTAAACTAACAAGACATATATGTTTTTCTCAAATTAACATGGCTATATACCAGGTATAGTCGTTAAGTGTGCACAGGCGATTATTTCGTCAATATAACAGATATCAAAAAACTTAAAACTGATATCGAAAGTAACATATCAATGCTGTCAAAAAGAATGAACCGAAGAAATCTACCGTAGTAGAACAGTCAAGTGAAGACGGGGCCAACCACTGGATTAAGCTACACAACCCACAGGTGATCTTAGTGGAACGACAATACATTCCAAGACTATAGACTATAGAGGTCATAGAGATCAAGAAACATCCTAAAAATTTTAATACAGAAAATGGATTCAAGTTAGCGCAATCGTGGAATCCAGTGGTTAGATTGTGTTCAACAAAACTGTGACAAGTTGTGTGAAGATGTTGTTAGTGTCGGGTGCCGTGATATGTTACCTAAGAAGGCGAAAGACTAAGACGTGCAGTTGACAGGCTCATTTGTCATTAGTGTCTGTCAAGTGTCAGCTGTCAAGAGTTTCTCCCCGCCACCGCAGTCTTGCCGTGACTATGACTCACGCAACTGGGTCGAAATATCGATATAATTAACAATAATCGTGAGTAACCCATTAAAAAGTTTTAGATTGTTTACTGTCCACAATAAAGAAAGCTTAAAATCAAATATCGAAAATATTTTACCTTATAAGTAAAGTGACAATATTAACTTTTTAAAAATAAAACGAGAAATATCCAGAATTTTACTTTAAACACTCCATTTAGTATGATATAGGTAGTATGTAGTTTAGTGTGTAGAAAGATTTTAGTTTCCTTATTTTAAATGAAAAAGTACCTACTCATTTTACCCTTATTTTTATATAATTATGTTTGATATGATATTGACGAATTTTTAGTCGGTTAGTTACTTCAAATAAATAATAAATTTTGATTCAATATCGTATTGATTTGAACTGGTTGAACAAATGATTACACTCGATATACAAATCTTAACCTGTACAAAAAATATGTTATCTATAAAATAAATTTGACACTCCCATATTCCAATATTATATTTTATATTTTCCCTGATTGCAAAGCCAACAGCGAACATTGTTATTAGTGAATAATTACTTTTTTGATTAGTTAATTTCCGGTTAAAAGGAGTACCAGGAAACGACGACACAAAAGGATGTTTGGAGCGAGTTTTTGTGCACTACATGTAACTTTTATTTTATGGTGTTCTGGACAAAAAAAAATTTTTGCTGAAAGTTTTGAATAAAAGTAGTTTTTTTTATGAGATTTACCTTTATATCTATACTAGCTTTTACCCGCGACTTCATGCCATATGTGAATTACTTGCGAATAAATGATACGGTTTTAATGGTTTCCCTCAGGGTCAACTCTATCTCTATACCAAATTTCATCAAAATCGGTTCAGTAGTTTAGGTGTGAAAGCGTAACAGACAGACAGAGAGACAGACAGAGTTACTTTCCCATTTAAAATATTAGTATGGATTATGCAGTCAGTGAAGCTAGCGCTCTGAACATATGTCGCTTGAAAACGAGGTTCCGGGTTCGAATCCTAAACGCATCTTATTTTCTGAGTTATGTGCCTGGCTTCAAGCTGACCTACTACTGAGCATGGGTTTTCTTCAGAGGCTTTGGTCATCTTGTCGTTACATCGTGTGGCACCTGCACTGCCCAGTAGTGGGATAGTTAAGAGTCCTACCAAGTTTAATTGTTAAATAAATCTGTGAGTCGTATAGATTTTTTAAAAAGATGTGCTCAGGAGTTTTTTCACCGTTTCTTTTCCTCTTTATTATGGCACCTTTCTGAAAAGGTAGCAGATTCCAAAAAAAAACGTTCATCAAAAAAATACGTAGGTATTGAAAATACCTACATGAATTGAATTTCCTCCGTCCCCCGTCCTCAGGTAGTCTGGAAGAAATCGCCACTAATGGGATAACACCACCTATTGTGTTCACTAATTTCACCCCATACTGTCACATCCCTTCATGTTACTGTACCCGATCACTGTCCCACCACTGGGCTTAGATCTGCCCACACTATGAGAGGTGTACAGGCCATAGTCCACCACGCTGGTCAACTGTTACTTACCATTGAGTAATGAAGCTGGTACCAATAGTGTAGATGGGGGTAGATCGGTTCACGTCGGCGCTGCTCTCGGTAGAATTCATCATTAACTTCTATTATCGATGGTATCCAGTCGCTAGGAGTCCTACTGTTTCTGTGGGCAAAGTCTTTAGTTAGATACTAGCTGTCTTCGCTTCGCTCTGGTATAGCTAAAAGCTTCAAAAAAGTTCTTTATAATATCTTCAGACAACTCACATATGGCCATCTGATCCTAAACTAAGCGTAAGCCTGTACTACGGTGATCAAACAAATGATGAACATACATTTATATATTTTTTAATACAAACATATATAGATATTTACACCCACACACATAGAACAATCATTACTGTTAATCACAGAAAGGTTTGACCTGGGTGGGACTCGAACTCACGACCTTTGGTGTAGCAGTCAATTTCACTAACTACTAGACCAACCGACCTATCATTCTTAAAATTGATTTTAATTTTTATTTGTGATGTTTTTTCATGAAACTTACTGTTAATAAAAGCTTATCGTATTACATATATCAAAACACCATTTAAATAGAATCAGCCGTTTCTGAGTTGAGTAGGCATAAAGCACAAATAGATAATCAGAAATACATATATATATATATATGCTTTTATAAATATATACATGATATAGTTCTTTCTATATAAATATATATATAAGTTTTGATTTTTATCTATTTTTTTTATAACAGAGACTGACAAACAGGCGGCCCATCTGATGGTAAGTGGTCACCGTAGGCTATGGACACCTGCAACATCCGGAGAGTCGCAGGTGTGTTGCCGGCCCTGAAGAAAATGATTAATTCTCTTTTTAAAGAGCCCCATGTCTTAGCACGATTTTACTCCAAAAACCTCAATAATTTCTTCTAACTATCTTTAATATAAAGGTTTATTAATAAGTTGTTTTCACCCGTGGCTTTAGTCGCGTGGTATATTGCTAAAAACTAACCTATGTGTTATTCCAGACTATAATCTATCTCTGTATCAAATTTCATTCAAATCCATTCAGTAGTTTTTGCGTGAATGAGTAACAAACATTCATCCATCTTTACAAAGTGTTGCTTGTGTATATGGGCGGCTAGCCTTATATGTTTAAGATAATATAATTAAATTGTAATAATTACGAAATCATTAAATAAATTATTAAATGATTTTTAATGTCATTAATTGTAATTTTTTAAAAATAGTTTTACAGTTCATTAGCAATCAAGTTTTTCTATTGTGAATCACGCCACCGGGTGGCGTTGTTTGTCGACTGCTATTTAAGACATCGCCCCGTCAGTATTGCATCATTTTTATTCGAAATTTTGTATGAGCTGTTACTCCGCTGGAATATTTATAGAAAGTTCAAAGTGAAATAAAAGTGACTAATTGATAAACACATTTCATTTCAATAAGCTATCGTTATTTGGCAATCATGGAGTCGCACAATGATAACGAGGGACTTACGCCGACATATACTTTTACCTTTTCAAAGAGAATCCGTTGAATATGCAGCAAAATCCGCAATTGGTCAGCTCGAACTGAAACTCTGAGGAGCAGTTTATTTCTTTATTTAACCAACGGCATCTGGAAATTAACCAGAAGGTTATTAACCCCTACCCACCTTGTCAGTTCTACGAAGCAAGGTTCTAGGATTAATTTCCTGCCGAGGAAGAAACTTGTGTGACAGATGAAAGTATGACGGAAGGACGGGAAGAAAAAGAGGTGTAATTGCGGTGCTCTTCGCACCCAGGACAAGGGCAACCTTGTGCAGGGGTTCATTTTAAATGATTAGACAGGAAAAGCACTCGGGTCGAATGATGGCAGCCGATTCCCATGGACATTTGCCACTGTTACCCGAGGCCATTAACAACACAAGACAGGTTTATGGATGAGTGTCAGGCGTCTTGCCTGTTACTCGTAGTCAGGTGGTAAGTGAACCTGACTACTAAGCCGGAGCTCGTATAATTGCTACCCCGAACAATGTTTTCTGTGATGAGCAGGATTGTTTGATCTGTGTCTGGGTGTAATAAAAATATGTGTATAACAAGGTATGTTAAAATATTTAAAAACTCATGCTTTAATTATAGATCCCTAATACAAAGAAATACACAAAATTTCATAACTGTATTATTAACCGTTGAGAAAAGAGAAGGGTACGCCCCTTTTCTGGAGCCACTCCTGAACGTAGTATCAGGTCATGCTTTTCATTTTTATGCATTGTCATTGGAACTGAAGCAGAATACAAAATTTCAGCTACGTAGTGTAAGAGGAAGTGAATCTAATTAAGCTTGCAAGATATGGCCCGTAACAAACGAATATACTAACATACTAATATACAAACATACACTGCAAGTTATATAAAAGCTTGTAAAAATATATACGTATGTTTATCAGTTATATGATTACCAATACAAGCTACTTAGTTTGGGATCACATGGCCGTTTGAAGTACAGAACGGAGAAAGATCTTTAACACAGACAAGAGATATTGTGATTTCTACGAACACCTTTCAATCTGAAATTCCTTCACGGGAGACCTAATTTCAATTTGGATAAAATTCTAATCTCACAGTCGAATGAATCTCACAAAATATACTTTGTGAAAGGTGACCTCGTGGTAATGAATTCGGAATAAAGATTTCATAATATTTTCAAATGAATGCCTGCTTTTAGCCTTGTACTGAAGCCGTAATACTATAAATCCCCAAGGAGATCTACTCATGTACTCTGGACCAACAGACCTACATTTTTCTATACTAATATTACAAAGAGGAAAAATTTCATTGTTTGTTTGTTCGAGGAGAATAAGCTCCGAAACTACTGGGCCGATTTAAGAAATTCTAGTTCCATTCGAATCCTTGATTATCCCTGATGAGGGTAGGCAACAAAATATTTTCAAAAACTTTAAAAATCCGTATGAAAACTTCAAAAACGTAACCCAAAGTATGTAAGAAATATCTTTATATTGCGTTCGCTGTTTAAATTATTGACAATAGAGCAAGGTGATGCAATACCATATATGCAGCTGTTACAGTTATGTAACAATAACTACTTATTTCTGGTAACCAGTTCTTATAAAACTAAGTGAGGGTAGTATTTGAACAAAACAGGCCGGTTAGTCTAGTGGTTAGTGAACCTGACTGCTACACCGCAGGTCGTGGGTTAGATTCCCACCCAGGTCAAACTTTTCTGTGATGAGCAGGAATGTTTGTTCTGTGTGTCGAGGCGTGTAAAGAAATATCTATTTAAAAATATTTATGTATGTTTAACAGTTATCTGATCACCATAGTACAAGCTAACGCTTAGTTTGGGGTCAGATGGCCGTGTGTAAGTTGTTCAAAGATATTTATTTATTTAAAACACAGATATTTAACCTTGTTGCCTAATTGGCTCTAACAGTGCTTGGAAAGCACTTTGGACTGGTGAATGTAGATATTTGAATGGTAGACTCATATTTGTTATTCGCGTTTTCCCCATAAGCAACATTTTGACAGCGTTACGTTTGCCACACTAACTTTAACCTGTTATCCTGCGGAAATTAAGTAATTTCCTGGGATAAAACATACCCTATAACCATTCTCGGGTTTTAAACTACGACTATACCGAGTTTCATCTAAATCTGTCCAGTGGTTTTCGTGTGAAGCTCGAACAGACAGACAGACATACACAATAAGTCCAAAACAAATTGTTTCGGTCTCTATTCGATATAGGCCAGGCCGCCAAGGCCTCCCAGCATCAAAATTTTCAAAAAATACTTAATGTACCGATTCGACCCCGTTACAGATTTATTATTAGTACAAGTACATAATTTCCTCCCGCGGCTTCGCTCACCTAGTAGGTACGTTAAAAATTAGTCGATGTGTTATTCCAGGTCATAATCTCTCTCTGTGCAGAAATTAATTCAGATCTGCCCAGTACTTTTTATGTGAAGGGGTAAGAAACATCCATCCAACCATCCTCACAAACTTTCTTATGTATAATAGGATTACCTCAGTACCTGATTAAAGTTTCCATGCAGTTAAACGTCAACTTTTTTCCAGCTGTCTCTATACTGATGTTATTGTAGTCCAGGACATATTGCACCATTTCCAGGTCTCTAATAGCGTAGTTCACATCTTTGGAGAAGAACGCTCCAAGCTGCGGCAACACTTTTGCTATGAGGCTCGCGTTTATGTCTGCGGGGTATTCGCTGGAATTATAAATACATTTTGTTAATATTGTGTTCGTAATGGAGCAGCGTGGTGGAGTATGCTCTAGGTCTGGGCAAGAGGAGAGGTCCGTGGTCTAAATTCCTTATAATGTTGTAAATGTAAAAGTTTGAATGAATGTATGTTTGTAACTCCGTCACGCAAAAACTACAGAACCGATCTGGATGAAATTTGACAAAGTGATAAATTATAGTTTAGAGTAATATATAGGCTTTTTATCAACATACCTACCATGCAGGCGAAGCCGCGGGCGCCCGATATTGAGCTATGAATGAATTCATGTTAAACAATGTTAAGGTATATTTCTTTCATGGAAATTCGTATTTCCTGCTCCGTATAGCTTTTTCCCGCGACCACGTCCACGCAAATGATACTGTCTCCTACCAGCCTATAGAGAATATCTCATCGAGTGCTTGAATACTAAGTTATATTGACGCCGAAAAACAATAAGGGCGTAGCTGGTTAGTTTACCAAATACGAGT
>DWJZ01009226.1:0-10834 GCA_018249125.1 Asbolis capucinus
AATAGGTATTTTTAATTTTTAATACAACAATACAAGCAATATTTTAATATGACCGACATATCTTAAATAAAATTATTTATCACTGAGATATGACATGAAATACATTGAAATGCATTTATTTAGTCTTAGGAAGCAAAAGCTTACTTAGCGAAAGTCAAAATTTAACAATAAAAGTTCCTACGTAATCTATAAAATAATAACAAAAAATATATTAAAAAAGATTACAAGATAGTTTGTACAGGGCACTACGTATTCTTAATAAGAAATGTCTTCTAGTAGGCCCATTATTTGTAAAAGTTTTTTTTTTAAATGCGTAAAAAAGTGTGCGGTAAATACATATTTATTCATATACTCGTATAAAGCATAGTTCTAGAATTTAAAATTTCAGGATATGAATGAGACTGAAAATTAAATTTCGGGGTACTCATATTATAAGTCTGAAATATTACCTTTTCAAGATCGCCTGGAGCGATGCCAGGATCGCCTTTTTCACCTTTTGGTCCCACTGGCCCAGGCTGGCCAACTGCACCAGGGGGGCCCTGTGATAAATGTATTTTTCATAGTACTCTAACATAATCAGCTTCATACTTCCATCAAGCAGTAGAGTAACTCACACGAGTTTCGCCCTTATACAGAATACAATAAAGGCATAAGTCTTTAGAGTAACTTATACAAGTTTGTCAAATTATAAGTTGCGCCCGTTTTATTTTCCGTCATAGATATTTTTATTTTGGGGCCATGGACGTTAATGGGTAACTTTAGTGCGAGGATATGAGTTTGGAAATAAAAAGGATTAGGGTTGCTACCTACATAGAAAATTAAAACATAATATTAAGTAATATAAAATATTCACAATCTGTATAAAAAGTGTTCGAATTTTTTGTCGCACAATCTTGCTAGAGGATATTAATTTATATTATTATATATAGTTATAGAAAGAACGAAAAGAAAGATTTTTCAGTGTAGAATTTTTAAGTATAGTAACATTTATAATACTTACTGTCCATCCAGGTAATCCGATGTCTCCAGAAGACCCATCTGTGCCAGGTGTCCCGGGAGGTCCTGGAAGCCCCGGGGGTCCTCTGGGGCCTGGTGGGCCAGGGTGCCCACGCTTGCCCCTAGGACCAACTTCTCCTTTTTCTCCCTATGACCAAGTTTCGTGTTATTTAATATTTATACGATTCACTACCAACCGCGGAGCAGCGTGGAGCAGCGTAGTGGAGTATGGTCTAGGTCTCCTCAGTAACGAGGAGAGATATTTTTTATTAGCAGACAAACGATCAGACGGGTCACCTGAACCCTTACCCAAGTGATCGCTGCCCGTGGACATCAGGAACACTAGGGCCATCACCAATGCGTTGCAAGCCAAGGAGGCCAATGGACCCGCTTCTTGAACACCAATGCAGGGAGTTCGTTCCATAGTTTACACGTACGAGGCAGAAAGTGGCGTGAAAATCGAACTGTAAACGAACGCCATGAACCCGGGTGGTGTTGGATGTTTTGATGTGCTCAGTCAATAAAGGTTGAAACTAATTTATACGAGTACATCTAAATGTACGAATAAATAAAAAAACACATGGTTTTTTATATCAGACAAGCTTTTTCCACGATTACGTACGCGTGGTACATCCCCTTCTTCACCCACCCATTTTCACCCTATACTTCCAACTCTCCCTCGCTAGAACCCCACTTCACGCCTTCCTAGAGTCAACTTCACCTCAAGGGCATGACCGTAAAAGGTTATGCTTATATATTCCAAAAGAAAACTTTTCATCCTATTTCACCCCCTCAAGCCGTAGCCTATGTTTATCCTCAAGTTCTAGTCTACCTCTGTACCAAGTTTCATCAAATCGGTTTAGTAGTTTAGGCGTGAAAATGTACCAGATATACAGACGGAGATAGGATAGACAGACATTTTTTAAATATTTTTTTAGTAAAAGGGAGATCTCCCGCTAGGCGAGGTGTGATGCCTGGGGAGCGGCCGAGCTCCGACAGTTGTTAGCCGGAACTTATGTATATGCTAACGATTCAGAAAACTCCGATACCGTGATTCAGTTTTCGTCGTGACGTCATCGTATGACGTGTATGCGATGTTGCCACATTTTTTTACCATAAATAAGTTAGCGCTTTACCACGATCCTACCTGATGATAAGTAGTGATGAAGTCTTCGATAGTAAAGGACACTAACTTAGTAGAAGCCTATTCAATCTTGTCTTGAAGATATTTACATTGTAATCGAACAGTAACACCGATGCGAGCAATTTATTCCAGTCCTTCGCGGTACGGGTGGTAAAAGACAAGGCGAAGCAAGTCTTTCGTACAGGCGGGATGTTTACGACGAACGATTACCCGCCGTGCATCGGCTCGTTCGTTGATGGAATCGGGATGGCGGAATTAAATGATGTTAAATGTTATTTTCACATTTATAATATTAGTAAGGATGTAATTAAATTCCTTCTCAACATCTTGGGTTTCATTCTTATTTGATTTTCCAAGAAACTGGAACAGATTAAAAGTAGGTACTTGCTTTCTCCGAAATCATAATAAAAATTAATATCCACATGAAATATATGGGTTTCAACCCGTTAATGACTCACTTGCTCAGAGCCTTTAGTCTAATACATGGGTCGGCAAACTTTTTTTGTATTAGGGCCACAAATGTTATAACGATAATAGCGGGCCACATTTCAATGTCGATTTCGGGAGTATTACAATAAAAGACAAGCTGCGTCATGGAAATGAGGTCTGTGTGGGTCACATCGCGATGGCATACGGGCCACTTATGGCCCGCGTGGATCCTATAAGCCGTTAAGTCTACACTCACTCCCTTGTATCATATCACCTCTCATACAATTCATTCATCTTTTCTTTGGTCATCCTAGACCACGATCCCACCTGATGGTAAGTGGTGATGAACTCTTCGATAGTAAAGCGCACTAACTTAGTAGAAGGCTTTTTTTTGTTCTTTTTTCTCGAAGGGGAAATCTTAAGAAGATACCCGAACCTAAAAGTTTTAAGCTATGTGGTATTTCTACCCACTAAAACCCCCCTGGGCTGCCACCTGACGCATGTGGGAAGGCTCCGGGCTCCCCCCCAACTTAGTAAAAACGTATTGTTCAATATCATAAAATAAACAACAAGAAACGATATAATTTTCTACACTTACCTTTGTCATAACCAAAGCTTCATCTCTGGATACAGCCACAGGTCCAGGAGGCCCTGCATCGCCCTTGTCGCCTTTAGGGCCACTCAAACCCTGTGGCCCTTGAGTACCAGGTAGTCCCGACGGGCCTATATCGCCTCTATCTCCCGGCTTTCCATCATTACCCGGAAATCCCTGGATGCCTTCTATCCCGCGTGAGCCTTTTTCACCCTAATGTAGAAACAAATGTTTTTATTAGGGCAATAGATTTTATGCGCGTTTATGAGTAAAACTGCTTCGCTTCGGTAAAAGCCGTAGCTGGGATCTTTAAGTTAAATTTAACTAATTATCTTTTCTATTATTGTTAACATTAAACTAACATAATGCTATGTTATCCCAACATGTCATAATTAGCACAATATCTCAATAAAACCGATATCATATTCTATTAAGTCGTTTCAGACATTAACAGTCATAACGCATAGACTAAAGCTGGTCGTACCCAGGCTCGGAGGCCATAATGTGTATGTTTTTAAAACTTTTTTATTACGCAAGTCCTGAGAGTAACTAGGAATTTCTACTGGCCCGCAGTAAATTTATCATCCCTCAGTATGGCCCGACTGTCAAAAAGGTTGAACATCCTTGGCATAGAAAAACGGAAAAATCAAAGTCATAATATCAAAATTATTTGCTTTGTTAATGTTTATACCTGTTATTTAACAGTCACATTGTCCTACGATAGCGTGATAGCATAACGTGCTACCGTGGACACTGTTTCTCTGCTACCCCTTTTAGCTAGCAAAATTTAGATTTTTTGGTTGGAGAAAAGTTGGGCGTCTCGTCCAAATGAAGTTACTCACGAAAATCTTTCTTAATAGTAATCATGTGTTATAAATGTACGGGGAAAAAAGAACTGTAAATCAATGGCCAACTCTTACCAATTTAAAGTCACTTTCTTGATTAAACAACGAAAGTTCAATTTTGATAATTCACAAAAAACAATGATCTGTCACATACATTTTGTGAAGTCATTTTCCTAAATGCCATTAACTTGTCACTATTCGGGCATTTACCGTGAAATTTGAATAATGTAATGAATAGTTGACTGACAAATAACAGTAATATTCAGATTATAATTTACGATTTAGCCTTAGAGGCTATAAGAATATTATTAATTTAGTCAATCATCAAATTCCCTCCGAAAAATATATTGTATAACTTTGTCCAAGTTGGCCGGAACATTCTTGGATAGAAGGTACCTTTTGAATATTTAAAAAAGTAATCCTGCAGAAGCTTTAAAAATTTTTCCTCTGAGATTTTACTCTGGGTTCCGTGATCGTAAATATCTTTGAAATACTATGGCGTGCTGGTCTAAGCGCTAGTAACTGACTGCAAAGTTTGATGTCGTGGGTTCGATTTTATTAATAATCATTTTCAACTTTAAAAAAAACGACTTCGAATGTCTCCGACATCTGCAAAGCTGAACAAAGATAAGGCCTATTGTACCTACTGTCAAATTTATTAGTTTCTCAAATTATTTTAAGTTAATATGATTCTTAATTTAAATCCCAATTGACATAACATTGTGACATTTTACTGATGATTTGACTGCGCTTTTAAAGTCAATATTAAATTCAGAGAGAATTAATGAAAGTTGATAATGACAAAATATGAAAAATTTATGGTATCATAATAATACATCAAAATTCGTACCGTGAGAACCCGTAAAATAGTAAAATAATAAAGGCTAGATAGTAAAAACTAGTTAGCGACTAAATGTTCGTCGAATTTGATTTGAATTTTACCTTTTCACCTCTTTCGCCTTTATCACCTTTGTTCACGGCCGTCAGCTCCTGAGGCCCTGGAAAGAACATAGTCTGTTTATAAACAGTTTTAATTTTCTACAGGATTATCTGAATTCTTCTATACTAAAAGGTTAAAAGCAGTGATGGCTTAGTGATTTGAATATTGGTTTTTCGAACGGGACGTTCTGTGTTCATATCCTGAGACCGCTCACTTTCATTTTTAAAGTTATGTGCGTATCAGAAGTTGACTTGCTACGGCGACGGAAAATTTGAGAAAACCTGCACTCCTGAAAGATCTCCATAAAAGTTTTCAAAGGTGTGTGAAGTCCATCAACTGGCCATTGGCGCTTGACCAGCGTGGTGGAACTACAACCTGTACCCCCTAAAAAGATACTTCCGCGAGCCATTTGAAATCCGTTCGCGGGCCACGTTGTGGCGCACGTGGGCTTGGGGTTGACCAGCCTTGCTCGAGGCCAAGGCAGGGAGAATTTCAGAAATAGGTACTTGATGAATTGATACCAAAATTATATTCAAATCTGGAAGCTTGAAGTCCGACAATGAAATGTGGCCATAATTAGCGGCAAGAGAGCAATAAATAATTTATATTCAACAACCTCATTTCAGGAAAAGTTTCATCAAGACGGAATGAGGATTATAAATAATAAATGTAGATAATAATAGAAATAATAGATTCCTTTAATTAAACATTGATTTTATAATTTTCTGAATACTCCATTTTAATTATTTCACAAAGCTGTTAAATATAATGGATGTATTTCTTTGAAAATGTTTTGTTATTAAACAAGCCGAAAGAACAAATCTTATTTTGTAACAATCTGGGAAATAAGAAAAAGTTACCGACCTCTGCCCATAAATTTTAACAAATCTTGTAAATGTTCATCATTATTTTTCGTCGTTTGACAGCTTTATTTATAGAAAAAAAAGCTAAAGGCTAGAACACGGCGTTAATAAAGTTATAATAATTGATTAAAAAAACAACTACAAATAACATCCAAAATATAACAAAAACTACACATCAAATGTCGCTTAATTTTAACGCGACTACAGGACAAGCACCAGTTTTCCAATAAAAAAAGAATCATTAAAATCTATACAGGCAGTAAAAAGAACAGAGGTTACAAACACAAATAATAAAATTTCGATCGAAGTGAACCTCTTCATTTTCTTGAAGAATTTTAAACAAAACACAATTCTTTAAACGCGATGTAAAGAAATACAAGTATAAGAGTTATTAAAACCACTTACCAGGTGGTATCACTTCACTGGTGATAGATTTGTCAGAAGGTATTACAGGAATCACGGGTCCAGGTGGCCCAGGAAGACCACGAGCACCTGTAAATTCCATGTCATCAGAATTCCGCTAATCTTTTCATGCATTCACAAAATATATCTGCTCGAATTTCAACTCCTTTTAGAGGCCAATTTTTTTACATTGCCGTTTTGCCTAATGTCAAATAGACAGTATTTGGGTATTTCACTAAAAAATTAGCACCTAATATTAAATCTATGTACCTATGAATATAAATAAAAATCAATATTTGTAGGCGTGGTAGGTGTCATCTTGTAGGCGCTTGGCATCAAAACTTTTCATACTTTGGTTAGGTGCTGACGCGTCCATTCATTTGGACTGGAGCAGCGTGGTGGATTTCTCCATAATTCTCCTCAGTGATTAAATATGAGAAAATACCTGTACTAAGTATTGGGCAGTTCATTCCTAAATTTACACCTTCAGAAGAACAATCATAATCTAAGAATAGGAACTCACAGAAACACTTCTTCCCAATACAAAAACCGTATCGCGAACGGTAAAACATTTAACAATCCGAAAAATGATAAATCTTTTACGTTTCTCCTCGTCATAAAAGAGGTCGAACTACCCGTGGAGTAAAAATAAAAAGCGTAAAACCTTCGAGCGTAAAACAGGGGTCTTAAAAAAAAGTGTTACAATAAATAATACGCCAGTACTCACTAACATACCGGTGCCGGTATCTCAAGGGTCCAGAACACTAATAAAGATTTTCCAAATCGTTGCTATAAAGCCCTAAAAATCTTGGGAACGCTCCCCGGGAATAAATAAGCGCCATAGTGTAACATAAAATTTGATGGTTGAATTAGTTTGTTACCTTTCTCACCCTTTTCGGCCGGTCGGCCGTGAGCGCCCGGTAGACCGGGAGACCCATCTCGGCCGGCCTGCCCTCGTTCACCCTTAGCTCCATGTGGCCCTCGCAGACCCACGTAACCCTGCAGGGTTAACACAGTTATGAGCTCCGGGTCGTAGGCATAAAGTCGCGTTATGAGGGTCAAGCCAAAGCTTATTGCGTTACGAGGGAGTTTATTTTCCACGTAGGTGGCTACTAAATTAGCAGCTCTGCTCACAGATTTTACTTTGATATTAGCTAAACGTTTTCTCGTTAAACGTGTAATCCCATTTTGACGACTCTTGAAATTTGTCATGAAATGTTTTTTGGATTAGCTCTTAAGGCCTTTTTATTTATATACCCTGTTTGACTTTTTGTTGATTTAACTCTGAGTTACGTAAATCTAATTTCTTTCAAGTACGGATTTATTTCATTGACTTTTCAACTTCTTTATATTGCATAAAATGGTACTTTACAAATCTTGCAAATACACAATAAATTTTAAAGCGTAAAACCTTATTATATTACTTAACAAAATAAGTGTATTGTTAGTAAGTACATATATTATGCTACATGTGAGATATACTGGTCATTTTACACGAGGTGATATTGTTTTTGGAGTATGTAATGAATGAACAACATACACGTGTGCCATACGACGTTCAACACACTTGCGATAACGCAGTACAAAAGCGTGACAATGGTAAGGAATATATATGCAAAATGGCCACGCTTGTTGACAGCTGTGAGATAATGCATGAAAAAAATTGTCAAACAGCCCACATTTAAAGTAAACAAAACGAATATTAAAAAAAACAATATTATACGGTAAAATAAATACGGCTTATGTTAAAACAGTAGGTATGTAAAGTAAAATAAAAAGCAACAGTGTGTAATGAATGGGATTACGAGTCTAAGGACGTTCAAATAAACTCCATTACACGAGCAAGTGTCTCGAAAAAACACCTATACATAAAATAAACGATTTGAGTTTGAGCATAAGTGTTAAAAATGTACTTATAGTACTTCCCAACGCCTAAACGATAGCGTGTCTCATTACGTTACTCCTGAAAGCGCCGCTTTGAAATTCTGTGTTATGCGAAGTAGAAAACCATTGTGAAAGACATGACACAAAGTTGGGTGTAGGTGTGTTTTATTAATACATTTTTCTGCGCCGCCTTTGTATTTTTCCACGTATGACGTAGTGCGGGGTTATTAAAACTGTAGCTGTAATATTTTTCGTGTTATGAAGCCTCAGTAATAAAATACATATCTAAATGTAGGTTACGTGAAATTATGATTAACACATATATTTCACTTTATTTTGATAACATGCATTACTCAGACTATTTTTAATATATATTTTTTTACGAATGAAACGAATACACATCTTTATTTATATAAACATACTTCGAAAGATTTGTTGAAGAACTAGCTATACCGACAGCTTCGCTTACACACATACATATATGTATTGTTTTTTTATTACCAGTGGACCAAAAAACCCATACATACTTTCATCCCGTATCCCAAGGGAACTCTGGTATAATTAGGGATGAAATGTTTCCTAAATGATAAGAATTTCCCGATATTTAAAGTCATTCCAAAATTAATAGTAATTATGAATATGTATATCATTTTAGTACAAAATTTCACCCCCCTTTTCTATCCTTTATAGGACGAAATTAAAGAAACGATGAATTTATATTGAAGATATTATATTAAGGATATGTAAATTTCAAATTCAAGGTAAACACATACACGTTGTAGTGAAAATTTCAAAATATTCACATTATTTTGGCTTTTGTTTTCTTTTCATTATAAGATATCAAAAAAGTGAGAAACACGTATTTCATCAATTTAATTAAGGCATGTTTGTTGGAAATTTCAAGCAAACAGATTGACATTTAAGAAAAGTCCTATACAAACTTTCTTCTCCCGTTCCAGGCAAACCCGGGAATCATTCAGAATAAAATGTATCCTAAATGTTAATCGGGGATATATGTAAGTAATAACTTTACAAAGTTTCATCAAAATCTGTCCACGGATTTTCACGTGATGCGCGTTCAGACAGACCGACAGACAGTAATTCCAAAAAAAATATTTTCGTGTTCTATCTTGATATTAGAGTGCTCCCTCATGAATATAAAAAAAAATATTCAATGTACAGGAAAAATGCACTTTGAATATTATTATCGCATAGATGTGGCATATAGTTCAATCTGCTTTGCCTTGGACTGTATGCCTGATATAGTTTTGAAAAACATATATTGATATACTCAAAAATACTGTCATATTGCTGCTAGTTGTCCACAGTTCCCGGTATAGTTTTTCACGTGATTTGTAGTAAATTTTTCGTGAGTCTTGATTTTGAGACGCCCAATTTTTTCTCTTACAAAAATTCTCGATTCTGGTAGCTAACTTGGATAGCAGGGAACAGTATCCGCCATACCATGGGAAACATTATGATTCTACGTAATTTATAGGACAACGTGAACCTTAAATTATAGGTGTAAATAACTAAGCAACAGTAAAGAAGAAGAGAAAAAATACGTTCCGCTCTATAAAAAGTAAGCAAACCTTCCTTTTTTTACAAGCTTTTATTTAATTTGCAGTGTATGCATGTTTGCATATTAGTACATATATTTCTATATTACTTTGTTACGGGTCAAATCTTGCAACCTTAATTAGACCAACTTTTTTCTTACACTACGGAGCGAAAATATTGCACAAAGTTTTCATCCTGATGACAATGCATTATTATGACAAGCATGACCTGATACTACCTACGTTCAGGATTGGCTCCAGACAAGGAAAGTCCTCAAAGGTTAACAATACAATTATGAAAATCTATGTTTTTTCCTATTAGAGCTGTTTTTAAATATTTTTAATACAGCTTGTTAAGTTCAAACATTGAAACAATTGGGTTAAAAAATTAATTACAAGAAATTTCTTGCAAAAACTCAAATTTGTTTAATTATGTTTGAATAATTGTTTATAATTGTATATTGAAACAAAATGAAATACTCGTACCCTCCCCTATTATTACATACTCTTTCAATTAAAACAAGGGCTATAATTCTTTTTGTTACGAATACTGTTGTTTTGTTGTAATTAAATTAATTATGGGATTGTTATTTTGTGTGTGTAATTTATTAGTGGCTACGAGAATTATATTACGAAATTGTTTATAGAGATTCGTACTTAGATTTTGAAAACGGAACTTCCCTAATTGACTTTTAAATCCGTCCGCTATTACTTTGTTAAGACCTCTTGTTAGTCAGTATACAAATAGTAAACTTATAAATATTTTTATAACTAACTAGCTTGCGCCCGAGGCTTCGTCCGCATGGACTGAAATATGGTTCAATTTGACAGTAAAATCCCCATTTACAAATACAAACAATGTGATAAATGAAGAAACACAGTACCGATTTTGTGTAAACTTAACATAAACTATCTACTTAATAGTCAGAACAAAGCCTAAACATTTGGTTTGGATAGTGAAAAGTGGCATTGATTTTTATATGCATACATTACATAGAGTTCTGAAATGTAAATTTTCATGGTGTAAAATGTGCCCGCTAGCCGTCTTGTCTTCTTGGTATGTCAATAAAAGTATCTAGTGTCTAGTGTCTATTTATCTAGTGTCTATTTTTTTTTTTTTTTTTTTTTTTTTTTTTTCGGCCGGGGTGTTTGAACGAAAGGAACTAAAAATCGTTCCACC
>DWJZ01009227.1:0-10834 GCA_018249125.1 Asbolis capucinus
TCAGACCGTAGGCTCGCTGCATTTTGCCTCATGATGCCAACCTATAGTTACGCCATTAGACACAGGTATGCCCAATAAAGATTTACGAACATTCATTAATGATAATAGTATTTACTATAAGCCATATTAAAATTTAGCCCCAATTAAATAATATATGCATTCAATATCAAGCGAATTCCGCAAAATGACGTCGGATACTAACACAAAGACAATTAGAGAATGCTATAAAATCATGAAACTTGTGAATAACAATGGAAGGCAATAGTCCCTTTATCAAACTAACTAAAGCAATAACCAAGAATTCATTTCATTCATTATCAGTCTTCTGGACGAGTAGTTTTAATATCGGATAGCAAATTCATAAAATCGATCGGTGTGCCACAAGGCATCTTTTGGGACCGGCATTATTACCCCTCATTGATATTCCGCGACGGACCACGAACACGGTAAGTTGAGGAAGCCCGATGGATAATGTATGAATTTTGATAAATTGCGAATATCCAAGGAAGCGTAAGAAACCGAAAGCTAAGGATGGTATATCTTGTGATTTTGCACATTTTGACGTGAATCAAGAGTTTAAATGGTTTTTTTTTTGCTCTTCGCTGAGTGTAGTCTTTTCACTACATATTTATGTTTCAGATAATGCAAAACTTGTAAATGCCTATTATTCTATAATCTCGAAACTGTTACTTATTATTTTTCCACGTCCATAAGTCCTTTTGTTCTTAACTGGTGTATCTGGAAATCAAGTGTGTGATTATTAAGCCCGATTGTTTTAACAGTAAACAACTCTCCCTCTTTCTTTGTTTACTAGAGGGATATATACATATGTATATAACTTTCTTCTTGGCTACCACGCGTCGGTGACACCCCTAGTATCACTAATATTCGTGGACAGCAATGATCACTTTACATCAGGTGATCAGTATACTCATTTGCCTACTTATAGCATAAAAACACCTGCCAAAGGAAAATGACCAGTCATAAAATTACTTCACTTATGAGTTTCATGATATTTGAAACAAAAGTTGAGAAGAGGAAAATTAAAATAGGTTGATATTTCACAACCATTTACTCGATAAAAATCTAAGGCTACACTTTGGTTGGCCATTCCACGTGCTTCTAAAATGGGAACAGAATATTTTGATATTTGAATATTCTCAACTATTCCGGTCAAGTTAAAATGGTATTGAATCAAAATAAAATTTCATCTTTTGAGATGTAAAGTATGAGTTACTCGAGAAAGCATCTATGAGAAACAAATTACAAATTGTTTCGGAAAATATTCTGAGGATGCTTGTATTCTTGATAGTTTCCAATCCAGGAAGTAGGTTTTTTTTCTAGATATTTCTACTTTAGATGAGTCGAATTTAAAATTTGGTAAAATTAGTCAATGTTGTCTTTCAACCAATAACATTATCAGAAGCATGTCTACTTACCAGAAACATCCAGCACAATAGCCTTCTCAGGTGCAAGGAGACTCAAACCCAGTAGTGAAATCTTTGTGTTATAAGTTAATGCTTGACAATCCCACCTGATGGTAAGTGTTGTAGCCTTGGATGGTAATGCACATTAACTTAGAAGAAGACATTCTTGTCTTGAAGTACATTACATATACGTACAATTTACTCGAGTGAGCACAGGCGCTGGTAATTACAATCCTTCGCAGTACGCCATACAAAAGACGAGGCTAAGCGTGTCGTTCGTGTCGGAGGGTTGTAAATAGTAAAAGAATGGATACCCGGAGTACATCGTGTCGTTCGATGGAAAAAATGGGTGAATTCAAGTCGTGTAGCAAGCGAAGAGATATTATAATGGGATAATGTTGAATCTTTAAATTAATTAGTAGCTACACTTTTTAGACGCCCCTATAGCCTTTATCCTGTCTAAGAAGAGAGGTGATGTCGACAGATGGATATTTGCTCTCGGGCCCTTTGTGTTTTAGTGTGTTATTGTACATCTCACCTGCAAAAGAGTAAAGCCTTGTGCAAGGGTGTGCAAACGTTATAAACTACTTTTTTAAGCATTTTAATATGTTAGATCGTATAGCGAATTATATTTTTTTACACTGACCCTTAGCCCAGTTGATGGTCTCGCCGTCTTCCGGGAGTCTTTGGTGTAGCTACATGCAGGTGGATGAGCCTAGGTGTGATTGAATCTTTCATGACATTGGCGTAGATATAGGAAGATTAATATACACAACACAGAGCACTTTTTAATTTGTTAAACTTGCTTATAGTTTCGAGTTATGGCGCACGCGACGACGGTTATTGTTCAAAACTCGAACGTTGTAGGCGAACAGCGCCCTCTACCACGGACAAGGGGAGCAAGACATGTAAAAACATGTAAAAAATGTAAATTAATAGAAAATCTTTATTGATAGTACTTTCTAATTCCCTACGGTTACGGAATACAGTGAACACATTAATTTATAAGCGTGCAAGGTTTTATCATTTTAAGAATCAGAGAAGCTAATTTAACTTTCCGGCTTAACTGTTTCCAATGTTTATTTAACGGAGGCGTTAATTACTAGTCTAGATTGGTTCTAAGAATTACGTGAGCTGAAATTAGATTTTTTTTCGTTTTTTCAGTAAAAGAAAACGAAGAAAATTCTAATAATTTCTTGTAGGTTTATTGACGTAAGCTTTGGAGCTGCTGTTGGCTTGGGCCACTACTACACTAATGAGTACGGGTCTTTCCTCACAACTGAGGAAGCCTAGACTTCTTCCCACGCTGCTCCAAGTTACTTGATTATAGAATTTACGAAACTTACGTAAACCTACCCCAGTATGTAGTTGAATATGTAAATTATTTGGTTGTAACATGCAACATTCAGTACTGTATGTCTGCAATGTATGACATGCGAAGAAGCCCACGCAAGTTAGGTGTGAACGTCACAATGGCAAGACAGGGAGTGTCATACGTGATACAAGATTTATTAAAAATATTTAAAAACATACTTTTTAATTATAGATCTGTAATATAAGAAACACACAAAATTTCATAACTGTATTGTTAACCGTTGAGGAGTTCCCTTGTCTGGAGCCAATCCTGAACGTTGTATCGGGTCATGCTTGACATAAACATGCAGTGGCATCAGGATGAAAACTATGCAAATTTTCCGCACCGTAGTGTAAGAGGAAGTAGGTCTAAACTTGCAAGCTTTGACCCGTAGCAAATTAATATACATTATATTAACATAAACTGCAAGTTAAATAAACGCTTGTAATAAAAATGAAATTTTGCATTAGCTTTTTCCGAAGTGCTTGTGGTTGGAAAATTATTGTCATCGATATTTTCGTTACATTAAAACATACGTTATTTACTTACTACTAGGTGAACCGCATCAACTCATCAACCATGTGTTCCAGTGATGTAATTTTCGTACCAAAACCTTTTCCAGTGAATTCTGAACATATGTAGTTGCTAAGGACATCTGTGTTCTAACTCCCACAACTTCAGAGTCTATAAGTAAAAAAACAATCAATAAATTTTATTCATTTGTATTATTATTTAACACCTTATTGCTTGCACACCAAAAAAACATACAATAAAGAAATGCAATGGCAAGCAATGCAAAAGCAATGAAAAGCAAGCAGAACAATGGGCGGCCTTATCGCTTTAACGCGATTTCTTCCAGGCAACGCCGTAACGAAGAAAGGACAGTATGAGAAGGCAAATAGGTATAGGCGTATACAAAAAAATAGTCATATAGACATACCAATAGCGGTGTACAAATACATAAAAAATAAATAAAAATAAAACGTTAAAGAAAAATGAAGTTAAGAAGCAAGTTTTTTTTTACTTTCTATAAATTTGTGCTTGACCACTATCCCGCCTGATGGTAAGCGGCGATGTGATCTTAGATAGTAAAGCCCACTAATTTATTAATAGCCCTTACACTCTAGACTTGAAGACCCATTGTAATCGAACGGAATTACCGACACTGGTAACTTATTCCAGTCCTTTTCGGTATGTATGATGAAAGAGGACACAAAGCGCGACGTCCGTAGTAACGGAATGTCTAAGATAGTGTTATTTTAACAGTTTTTAAAATAAATTATATGGATTAGAAACTTGTTTTATTGTTTATAATCTTGTATTAATGTTTATAATCTTATTTTACTGTTTATAATCTTGTTTTAATGTTTATAATCTTGTTTTACTGTTTATAATCTTGTTTTAATGTTTATAATCTTGTTTTAATGTTTATAATCTTGTTTTAATGTTCTTATGTCGACAGTCCAGCTGTCCTAACGCACACGTCTGAAAGACCTTTTTCTACTAACATTTAACCCTCCCGTACATTCTAGTGTTTCCGCCAACTCATTAAGGATCCGTCAAATGAAAAATTCAACGACGATCCCAGGAATCAACGCCCATGCCACTGCGAGGTCGACTTTTGATGTAATAACTGAATCAGAAAATATGTTTTACTGAGAACTTGCAAATGAAGAGGTTGTAGAAATTTTCAGGAGAAGAGTTATTTACTAAGTTAATCACCAATTCCCATCAGGTGGAATGTATATCAAGCATTAATTTATTGTAGGTGAAAAAAAGTGAATCTGTATAAAAATACACCGAGAGTCCTTCCAGTACAATATGTAAATGACAAAGTTTGTGAAGATATTTGGAAGTTTGAGTCTTTGTCTTTTCTTCACGTGGTAATGGTTGAACGAGTTAAGGTGAAACTTGGCAAACCGATAGACTACTTCCAGGGAATTAACATAGGATAGATTTTATCCCGGTTGTAGATTCCCCAGGGATGGTAAATACTTTTATATGTATGTATGTTTTCGTTTCCTACACGCTCTAGCCGTTGAATGGATGAAAATGAAAATTATGCTACACATATATGTATAGTCTGGAATAACATATAAGCTACTTTTTATCGATGCAGACGAAGCCAAGAGCAGACTTTTATATTTGATAATCAAACTCTATTAGTGCATATAATTTTCCAATCGTCATAAATATTCTTTGACACGTCGTGATTGCCCCAAATTCGAATCTGTATAGCTAAGGGGACATAGACATTTTACATATAAGATTTACATATAAAATTTTCATAAATAAATGTACATATTTTTTATTTGAACCGATTTTTAACGCGGTTTTTAGTTCGTAGCCTCGCGGTTTAATTCGATTATAAGCGAAAGAAAAAGTTACGCAACCGACGCGGTCAGTAATAGGATGGGTGACCGTTGGTGGTATAAAAAATCATGAGCGTTTCTGTGCTTCGGAAGGCACGTAAAGCCATGGATTCCTGTTGTTATCGTTAGATAGCAATCGTGAAGCCACGTCGATATACATAAAAATCTTTCGACAGTTGTGCTGGCTCCAATTTTTGGAGCAACCTGATGAAGTATACTTCTACGCCTCATCCTCAACAGATCCGTGCCCAACAGTGGGATAATTTTTTCTTAAAACAAAAGTAATACAACGATCCTTTTGTACATTTAGCCTTTAACTTTTACAATGTAAAACGTATTTTTCACTAGATTCCAGTCATTTTCCTCAGCACCGGATATTACAACCTCTCCGTAGCCGGAAGTCAGCCGTGTGAAGCCCAATGGATAGATAAAAGGTATTTGACGCAATTTTCAAAGAGAAAAATGGTGCTTCGATCATTATTCGAATTTTACGACAAGATTTTTCGTACAGTATTATTATAAACTAGTGTCCGCTGGCGGCTTCGCGTGTACGTTGGTGTAGCCTACATGTTATTCCGCCTCTCCATTAGCTAAATTTGCGAACAGCGAGCAGGCAGCAAACGATCAGCAATAATAGCACTGCCTGTTATTATTCGTCACAAAATGTCCTACATGATCGTATGCTCAACAGTCTTCTACAGGATGCACTTTGCAGTGTCCACAGGAATTGCATGATAACATTCCCCCAACCCCATTCCCCCATCGAACGAGCCGACGCACGGCGGGAATACACCCCTTCTTCATAAACATCCAGCCTGTATGAACGACGCGCTTTGCCTTTTCTTTTATTACCCGAACCGCGTAGGATTGAAATAAGTTAACCGCTTCGGTGTTCCCGTTCGATTACAATGTAAATGTCTTCAAGTCAAGAGTCAATAGGCTTCTGCTAAGTTACTGCTTTATCACCGAAGACTTCATCGCCACTTACCATCAGATGGCATCGTAGTCAAGCGGTAACTTATCTATTGTAAAGAAAAATAGCGCGAATAAAATTTCAAACTAGAAAAGACGCTGAAAGTAACACCTTCCTCCTTCCCCCCTTCCCCCTCGGTCGTCCAGCCGCGCTAAAAGCGCACGCAGGCGCCTATCCGATTATAATAAAAAAAACCAAATACTGTCAGTTATTGAAACACATCATGATAAACTCGCCTTCCCCAAAAATATTAACTGCTAGGCGCAATAAACGTAATTACGTCACCATTCTGCAAAACTCGACAGTTAAACAAATTGTAAAAATTTGATTAGTTGCTCGAAACAGTAAAACAGCACGAAGACAGCAGATGATCGAAGAAAGAAGACCCTGGTTAAAACCTTCAAAGCCTCGTGAATAGACGCAGAGTTCCCAGCCTCTCAGTATCCTATAGGATACTTTGGAGAGACGACGAGTTAATTCCCCCGTCTCCGTTACATAGAACGAGCTGACGCACGGCGGGTATCCATGCCTTTGTCGTAAACACACCGCCATTACGAACGTCGCGTTTCACCACGTCCTTTATCATTCGTACCGCGAAGGAGTGGAATAAGTTGCCGCGTCGGTTTTCCCCTTTGATTATAAAGTCTTGAAGTCAAGGGTTAATAGGCTTTAGTTAAATTAGTGCGCTTTACCATCAAAGACTGTGTCGCCACTTACCATCATTGGTGGTAGCGGTGGTTCACTAGTCAAGCGTAACTTATTGAATATAAAAAAAAAAGAAAAATATAAAAAAAAACATCTATCCATCCATCCCCACAAACTTTCGCATTGGTAATATTAGCAGGATATTAAACTAAAGAGAATTTTTAGTAAGTCAGTTTTAGAGCCACTTTTCCCTTCCTCTTGAGATATAACTAACAAAAAATAATCCGTCCACCCGTTTATCAACATCATGCAATCAAAATGAAATATTGCTTCTAATTTGACGCTATGACGTCATTACCGCGTGACGTCATTGTCAAATGTTACGTCGTTATTGTGGTAGTGACGGAAATTCCTACCGTACAGCGTAAATAACATTAAATAGTCCTTATTGGAATCAATTATTGCATAACTGACCCACTGTTGGGCTCGGGCCCACCCTCACTATGTGGTCCACGCTGGATGGTGGATTGGTCGACTTCACGCTGCAGCAACGGGTAGATCTTCTCTTTCGGAAGAAGAGTTCGGGGGGTTTTAGAGTTGCCATACTAATTTTAACCTGTTATCCCTAGGGAAAAAGCAGTTTTCTGAGTTCAAAAGTATACTATAACCATTGTCCGTACATAAACTACAAACATGCTAAATTTCATCTAAATTGGTCCATTAGTTTCGGAGTTGCTATACTAATTTTAACCTGTTATCCTGTGGGAAACAAGTCATTTCCCGGGATAATACATATGCTATAACCATACCGAGTTTCATCTAAATCTGTTCAATAGTTTTTGCGTGACGCTCGAACAGACAGACAGACAATAAATCCGAAAAAAAAAATGTTTTGGTTCCTATATCGATAACAAACCTATCGATAACTAACCAATATACATATAACATATCGATAAAAATGAAATTTTTCAAAAAATATTTAATGTACAGAATCAACCCCGTTAAACTTTTATGATTAGTATAAATTTTTACAACCAAACACACAGAACCGTCATTCCTAATCACAGAAAATTTTGACCTGGGTGGGAATCGAACCCACGACCTTCGGTGTCGCAGTCAGGTTCACTAACCAAAAAACCTAGCTTCTCTAGTTATCGCGACGTTATTCTAAAACACCAGACTGAACTGATACTAACGCGTTGCCTGCCAAGAAAAAAAGAAAAACAGTGCCAGGAGTTTTTTCCACCGGCTTTTTATTCATCTGGTCTACACTGGGTTACTTAGGCTAAGCAATATTCTAATATTCTAGCAAATTGTCTATCGAGAATTGACCAATCTGTCGCGGTGGTAGCCTAGTAGTAAAGAATTCGGCCTCCTACTCTAAGTGTCCCGGTTCGAATCTCAGGACGCGCTGACTTTTCGGAGTTATGTGTTTTGAGCATTTAAATTTCATTCGGTATAACGGAGAAGGAAAATATCATGAGGAAACCTGCATGCTGAGGTGTTTGCAAAACTTAATGGCGTGTGAAGTCTGCCAAGTTGCAATTGGCCAGCGTGGTGGACTATGGCCTAACCGACTCATTCGTAGGCGAGACCCGTACTCAATAGTGGGCCGTGTTGGGTTGAGATGATGAATCTTCGGACTTTTATTAAGAGAGCTCGGTATTCCTATGATGAAATATTTTGACCTTGACTTCTTAGTCACAGACTGATTCCAGGTGCTGTTCGCCCCAAGATGTATTATTCTCTTCGCCCCCAGCACCACGTCTTGGGTATTTAATGTCGCTCAACTTCACAAACATATTATATTTCGTCATCCATCTTATATCGGATATACCAGGCGTCGTTATCATAGCTTTGTCTTTCTGTAGCCTTGGTGTAGTGAATACACGCGTTGAATTTCTTAGGATGGATGTTTGTTACTCCGTCACGCAAATGTTACTGAATTAAATTTGGTGTAGAAATAAATGAGTTTCGTGGAGGTTATTTTATTATTCATTTATTCATTAAATGCATCAAATATGGTATATAAGATGGTTTTGAAAATTAAATAAAAAGTCCATACATATTTGGCCTAAGTCAACATGCTATTTAGTATATTAAATTTCATATTACATTTGAGTTAAAAATTGAAATTGACATGAAAATTATAACCTTTAGCTACAGTCAGATTTTTATACCAGGCCTATCATGGCTTAACGATTGTTATCTAACGATAACAACTGAGACTGAGATAACATGCCCTCCGAAGCACGGGAGTGCTGAAGTTTTTGCCACTAGCGGTCACCCATCCAACCGACCGCGTCCGCTGTTGTATTGTGTACTGATTTTCGGTCACTTACATTCGAAACAATGATATATATGTACGATATAATACAAATATCGAATTGAATCAAAAACATATCGTCCTTTGTAAATATTAATAAGTTTTATATTAATAAGAATTTTGTTTTATATTAATAAGAATTCAAATTTCTATATTACTTATTCATTAAATTGTGTATTCTTAATTTTTAATGTTTATTTAAAAGATTGGACGGAAACAGTTTGGATGGAAAAATAGATTATTATATAATGTTCAAAGAATCGCAGCAACGTATATGACGCATATGCAACAACAGCAGATTTACTGTCATTGATCATGAATGTTTTGATATATATCAGGAATCGATTTATATGTTTAAAAATGCCAAATAGCGTGCTTTAATCGAATAAAAATTATAAAATAAGGATAAAATAAAATTCAAATAATATTTTTTATTTATTTATATTTATGTCACCTTTTATAGAACTTACAAAAGGCGAAACTTAATGCCTACTAGCATTATCCACCAGTCACCCTGGATAGATGTGGAGAAAACTGATGGTAGGTGTTTTACTAATATTAATTAAATTATACTTCCAATACAAAAATAATTAAACTAGTAATAAAAAATAGATAATTTTTTTAAATGTTATACAAAATTAATTAAATTCTTATAATTAATTAAAAAATATTTATAAATAAAGCCAATTTTTGTTTGACATATGTATGTCATGCGTCAAAGAAGTATAATCATATGACGTTTGACGTAAGTAACAAAATGGCGTCTGACAGTAGATCAAACACTGAAGGCGTAAGAGTATGAAGGTGACGTATGTTTCAAGATGGCGTCTGACAGTAGATCAAAAACTGAAGGCGTAAGAGTATGAAGGTGACGTAAGTAACAAGATGGCGTCTGACAGCAGATCAAAAACTGAAGCGCGAAATGTATGTAGGTGACTAATTATCTATTTATAATAACATTGCCCGACGACAAAAATCCTAGTCCGGTATGAGTGTGTATGTGTTTAATAAGCGAAATTAATCCGTATTAATATCGCATGCAAGCGTATTTTGCATATATTTGCAATACAGAGAAACGTACGGAGTTATTAAATATTCATATGTCCTTCTGATATCTGCATTGCAGCTTTATTAATGAGATTTATCTATTACTGAAGTCATGTAGCTATTGGCGGGGGACATGACATTGCAACTCGTAACTAACCCACTGCTGGGCTCGGGTCTCTTACAATATGATGGGACCACAAGCCAAGTGTGGATTGGTAGACTTTATACTTCGAGAACTATATGGAAAACTCTCAGGAGTGCAGGTTTCCTCACGATGATTCCCTAGCAAGTGATATTCAACTTCTGATACGCACATTACTTTGAAAATTACAGCAGGATTTGAACCCAGCACCTCCCGTTCGAAAGACCAATTTTCACACCACTTGGCTATCACTACTTCTTCACTTGCTTCACGGGATTATACTTTGCAAATTCGATCTGGCTTTATCCTAGCTACCACTAACAAACAGGAGAAGTTTCATTTTTATCAGTATATATATATTTTTTTATCGTTGATTTTTTATTCTTTCACTCATAAATCATGCTGTTTACTTGGTGGTAGATCCAGAAACTTATAAAAATGCAAGTTAATACTTCGTTACAGCTTAAAACAAAATACTTTAATAAGTTGAAAGGTTATAAATGTATGTGTATACTAATAATAAAACTGTAACGGCGTCAATTCTATAC
>DWJZ01009228.1:0-10833 GCA_018249125.1 Asbolis capucinus
ACAATGCAGTTATGAAATTTTTCGTGTTTCTTTGTATTATGGATTTGTATTTAAAGCTTGTGTTTTTAAATAATTTAATCAAACCTCGTTTTCCATTAATTATTTAATTTGAACATCTAACACATATTTATGTTAAACACATAGATTTATTTCTTAATTACTATATTCTGTTAAACTCATTAATGTTGGGTGACTTGAATAGTACAAATAATGCCTATTACCCCAATACAAATGTTTATCTGTCATCACTCTCAGACGAGCCTCCTCTTACTTCACAGGTACCTGTACTACCAACAACTTACAAATTTACATTACAGGTATATCGACGACAGAAAACGATAAGAGCGTAACAGTTTAGAGTAACTTATAAAAGTTTAGGCCTTATGGTTTTTCGAATAAGGACTTCATTCCTATGAGTTACTGTAAATAGTCGCGTCCTTACTGTTTTCCGTCGTCGATATGTAGTACATATAATCAACTCTGTGATTTGTTTGTTTTCGTTATCATAAAACGTACGTTTAGGAAAACATTTACCGCACTTAAGAATCCTTAACGGCTACTTAAATAGCTCCTTAATACACAAATCTATAGATTTTGTCTTAAGGGAGTTATTTAAGCGGCTAACCGTAACTGAGTGGCGCAGTATGAATCGAATTACTTCAATATTATGTATTAACGTTATAATGTTTTTCACAACAGCACATTATACTGATAAACATGAACGAATTTAGCTGCAATATCTAACGTTATCATTCCCTGGTAACGATAAAAAAGATTTAAACACCCACACGAGAACAATGAACATAATACTTTTTAATATTATTAACTTAATTCGTGTTACTAACTTATAGACAACATAAACAGTAAAGTACATAGGCTGAGAATACGTATGTAATACGTAGGTTTTTATGTAAATTCATTTGGATCGGTTAGCTTTATACTGTTCTTAATTACATTGATACACAATCATATCCTCCTATCTTATATAACTTCCCATTAAAATTTCATATCACTGCACACATAATCCAGTACTAGCAACTACATGCTAGTAGAACCCATTTTTTGAGCAATATGAACGCCTTAGACGTCTCTGTTTTTCTGTATAATTAATTCAATAAGAACTGATATTCATATTTCATGGAAACCCTTCAAAAATAATTTAATCTGGAATTTAAAAATGTTTCCAATTCAATAATTTCAAATTCTAATTATTTGTTTCGTGGTAAAAACCTAATACCTCGCTTAGCGTCAACAAATTAAACTAAGTATTTATAAGAAACTAGGTGTACCCGGCGCCCGCTGCTACGCATTTACTCGTCAACCGTGTCCGATCGATATAATTTTTGTACCTTTTCCAGAGAATTCTGAACAAAGTTGCTACAGACATCAGTGCTCTATCTCCCACCATTTCAGAGTCTATAAAGCACAAATACGCAAGGTCACAAACAAACATTGATTTTTATATATAGAGATTGTAAAACTTATTAATCAAAACATAAATAGCTAACGTCCAACGTCTAGATAGTCCTAAGTATAAGTAAAAAACGATGAAATAGCAAAATAATTCCAATAAAAACGATGAAATAGCAAAATAATTCCATTAAAAACGATACAATAGCAAAATAATCCATTAAAAACGATAAAATAGCAAAATAATCCAATAAAAACGATAACATAGCAAAATAATCCATTAAAAACGATAAAATAGCAAAATAATTCCTTTAAATACCTTACTCTTATCATCGACGACGTAAAAGACCGCCTCTCGTTTGTCAGGTCGGATCTCCTTCAGGACAGTCTTGTAGTTGACATGGATATTCTTCCGAGCCACCACCTTCATCAGCGCGTCAGCATACTTCTTCACACCGAATATGACAGGTAGCTGCGTGTTGTACACTATGTTCGTTCGAGAACGGACCTTCGACTGGAAACGATTGAATAAATGTATATAGTTTTCGCAATTCGTGTTTATTTTTTTTATATTTGTTTCTACATAACTTTTTGGTGGATGTACCGATCATGACGATCCTTTTCAAGTAGAAAGCTGGTGTTTGTCATGTGGTCCTATATAAATTTGAGAGACATAAACGAGTAGTTTGTTACTTATACCTAATAATCTTTATATTTAGCTTAGACTACGTTGATAATGCTCTCATCTCATTATTTGTCGATGACTTGTGACGTCGGTTTTTTTAAATATTGTTTCATCTTGACATAACGTCCAACATTCATCAGCCAGAGCACTAGTGGCTAAAATACAAGACCACAAAATTAACGAGAATACCATTTTCCTAGTAACCACCAAACCTAACTCAGGTAGACAATGTTCTACCACCATGCAAGACAAGTCGGGATTACACTGGGTAGATCGTACGGACGTGGGAGAAAGAAAGAGTGACAGGAACGGTGAAAAAATAGGAGATAGAAAGGAGAGAGTCAGAGAAAGAGATAGAAAAGATAGAGGGAGAGAAGTAGAGAAAGTCAGTACCTAAGCAAAAAACTCTAGAAATCCTTTTTTCATAGAGTCCTGTTTCCTACATCTGACATTCTTAACGGCCGGTTATTTGAGGCAGGACTAACACAATACAGACATAAGTCAAAAATTTACAACACAATGCATTATTGTACTATTGAACGGTACAATACTTTATTTTAGCATGACGTGATACATAAAAATGTAAATATTTTTTTTATTTACAACAATACAATTCAATTGTGCTTTATTCATAATAGATTTACGAGCATAAACATGTCTATGAGCAATAAAAGGGGAAAAATTTTAACGTACTTCAAAAAAAGGAGGTTTTAAATTCGACTTCAATTCGACGTCATAACTTTTTACTGAGAGCACTGATTATGATCAATTCATTCATGAAGGTAGATAGATACTTTAGAAAGCACTTACAATATTAAAATAAGCATCAGCCATATAAGCGATCTTCTGGGGCGCCCCGGGACACTTGATTGGTGTGTCGGGGTACGTGAACACTGCCTCGCCACCCTTGAAAGCTTTCATGTCCCTCCACGTCTTCTCGCAGTACTCCGGTGCGAATATCGTAGACACCCCGCTGCGTTCGTCTTTTAATGCTTCGGGGAGACCGGGGATCTGAAGGATAATACGTATGTTACTTTCATTTTCAGGGTTCGGTAGTAAGTTCGCCCTTTATTTTCACCATATCTGTCGCGCTATTTAGTTATAGGGCTGTCAATTTTCACGGGTAAATACCTATTAGAAACAAAGTAGCAATATAAAATTCTCATCTCTTACTAATAGAAGGAATTTTTGATTCTCGTTTACCATACAAGGTTTACGCTAAATTTGAAGCCTTAACAATACACATAGACTTGGTTAGCTTTTTTTTAACGGTAGAGTGTCATGTTACATTAGTTGACAGACTGATGAGTGAAAAAAGACCGATGTGTAAAGAAGATCAAAACGAAAGTTAGTTATGTTGTACAAGTTTTGATCCTTTAATAATTTAATCCTTGAAAGAGTATACAGGTCTAACATACAAAAAGAAAATATGGATATAATATTACCCTGACATAGCTACGCTTAATATTGTAGGTGTATCTTATTCATTGTAGAAATATGAGAAGATCAAATACAAACATGACGTAAGTATTTATATTTCAAGCGGGTAATAACCTGGACGAGGCATTGAGTGGCTGGACCTCGATAATACTGATACATTGGAAAACCGTGACGTCATCGTTGCTCGGCCATTTGTACAGAGCAAATATTGGCTGATAACAAACAGCCAGCTAATATATTTTAATCTTTGATTACTTAGTTTCTTATCACTAATCGATATGAATGAATAGCTCTGAGGGAAGAAAATACTAAAATCTGCTGCTTTAGTTCGAATTGTTGATAGGATTACTGAAGGTGACATGTTTCTACGTCATCCGATGATACCTTTCATACCAAAAACAACACGTTAGAACCTAACATATAAAAAAAAAAAAAAATTCTGAAATCTCGTTGAAATCTGACACCTGCGAGTTCCCCAAAATAGTTCTCAAAACTGTTTGATATTGCACTCCTGGGGGAATCCAGCTGGATAGTTACGGATTGGGATGGTGAGACCACCAGCTTGGCTTCAGCCTAGCGCACTGCTGAACACGAGTCTGCTAGTTACTAAGGACACTTAGAGCATTCCACCATCTAACATGCTACTCCAATACGAATTGGTGAGGAGGTTAGAGCCTAAGCCAGGAGTTGGAAGTTTGTATGCCGCTCGAAGGTCGACAAAGCTTACCGGTATCCGACGATAATAACCGAGATCAGCGGCTTTCAGCCACCGGAATTGTAAGACAAATTTGCCACTAACAGTTACTGATCCTCCTGCCTCGCGCGATCAACTTTGCTTAACTCGGATGATCATCTAGGATCGGCACAAGACTTAATAAGCTTCAGCTTACCTTGTGGTAATCATTGTGAAGTCCAACCGCTATGACGATGTACTCATAATTGATAACGTGTCCTTGGGCAGTCTTCACGACGTTTTTGTTGGGATCAATGCACTCAGCAGAGTCCTGAAGCCACGTGGCTGATCGTGGCAAGACACTGCCAGCGAAACGCCGCGTCGATGCTACAGAAGTCACACCAGCGCCCACTAACGTGAACAGTGGTTGGTAGTAATGATCCTGTAAAGAATTGTTTAGTATGATCATTTTGGACAAGGTCCGTTTGTCCAGCAGTGGGGATAAACGTTGATGGATGGATGTACACTTATCAGTTTATTTAAAATTTTATGCACCATACAAATATAAAAATTAACGGGTACAGAGGCGGACCTAACGCTTAAAGCATTCCCTATCAGCCCACTTTTGGACAGTGAAAACCGCAGATTGGATGGAAGCAATATTTGTCAAATTTAAAAATATATAAAAAAAAACAATTAAACAGACATATATATGACGCTGACTTTAACCTCGGACTCGTAGCTCAGCACTCAGCTCACTCCAAAATAAGAAATGGCCATCCCATTCTTATAATTCGACATAGGCAATATATGTAATAATTATCTAAGTTATAATGCAACTCTACAAGACTTTTCAATCTTTTCATGAGTTTTGTTTAATAGCTGTAGCTGTATGACGATTCAGATTAGTAAATATACTTTATGTATATAGATACAATGTCTTCTAGTTTATATATATGTATTTGTTTGTTTATTTTGGACAATCGATTACGTTTCAGTTATTTAATAACAAATAATCGAAAATCGCGAAAGCATTAACTCGTGTATCTGTTTGCGTACTTTATTTTTTTGCCCTTAAAAAGTTCACGAATGAATAGAACACGCACACACACAGGAACACGTCCTTAAAAACTTGCTATAGACAGGTGTCGTAGGTTATCGATATAGTATAGTGTAATAGTGGAATTATAATTTAGTATACTCCTCACGTCATTGTGTCATCATTCACAGACACTTATGTATATTTTAATAGCTAATTGCTACAACCTTGGCATGAGATCCACACTAACTACGTAATACGAACACAAAAAAGACTATCGCTTTTATTCTATCAATTTCCTACTAGATAACAACATGGATTTTTTTTTTCATGTCATTATAATGCAGACTGATTTATTTGATACTTATTACGGGGTTTTTATTAAAATAAAATCCAATTTTCAACCAGATACAAATTGTCTTAAGAAAAATCAAACTAGTGGGATAAAAAATATGAATTTCAAACTTTAATTATACTTCATGGAGTTTGTTCATCACTGAAATATTCGTTGATAAATTTTGTTAATAATGCAGTGATCACGTACCATTCATCACCACCATCAGTTGACCCGTTTGGTGCGCTGCGAGCATATACCATATTTTTTTTATATTTTGAGTTATTTTTACCCAAAATAGGTATCATGTGTCTCAACATGACCCCTCATATACCAATTTGTAGGTAATTCTGCAAAATGTTATCCTCAGATAGGAACACTTGCCTAGCCGAGGATAACATGGATGATCATTGGTGGCACAATTTTTCAGTAGTTGGTATAAACATGGTTTGACCTTGTATTTCAAACATATATACATATTCAGAATACCTCTCACGTTAATACCTACAAAATATACATGTCTCAGTTCAATCAGTTATTGCTATGTTTTTTACCATTTTAATTAATAGGAAAGAATTAAACTATCAGTTCAAAGTCTGTGAAAGTAGTGGCATAAGCTACTGTTAAACTGAATCCTTGTAATTGCATAATCCCATTTGAACTAGTTCTGTAAAATTTCTTAGTTAGACATTAATCTGCTCCAATTATATTGAATAATTAACAATCAACATTTAATTGTGTTATCATATGATGGCGATCTCTTAGCACAGTATCATTAGACATATTATGCTATTTATAATGGCACCACCCAATATCTCTCAGCGTAGTTTACATAACACTTCTGTGTTAACATCTGATGCTTTTGAAAAACTGCACGTACATAAATATGAATATGATTATATTTCATATGCTGCATTATGTACTTATTTATATCAAAGACACTTACTGAACTGGGTTCTAAAACTATAACTGAGTCCTTTTTTAGTTTCCTTGCAAATTTGGCTGCTATAGTACATCCCCCAGTGCCTCCACCTACTACAAGTAGCTTGCATCTGCAAACAAAATTGTTAAACATATTTTGATTTAAAAAAATCACACACTGAACATTCTAAGGCTGTGGTGGACAGTAGTAGTATGGACTATGGAGTCATTTTCAGTGTTTAAAAATTAGCTTGGTAACTTTAACATTATAATAAGGAACAGAGACAAAAGATACAATTACAAACCTGATTTTTATAAATGACTATATAACAGTGGTAAATTTATAATTGAATATAAAAATAAATACAGCTTCTATAATTTTTTTATGAAAATATTCGAAAATTGATCCGAAGCCCATAGGTCATACCATGACAGTCAAAGACGCGTTGCCGGTAAAAAATCATCGTCTACCGATGCTTTATCCCTACGAATTACTTCTAAATTTTAGTTGATGACGTAAATTCAAAAAGTACTTACGAATAATCCGCATTATAAGTCGCCGACACAGAAAAAGATCTGTGTAAACTTGATATAACGGTGGATGAAGTAAGTTTGCGGAAGTTATTCATTGTACCAAGAAATTATAAAATAACAGAAATCATTAAAATTAACGAAACTAAATTACACTTGCAAATAAATTCTTAACTCAACTGTTACGCAAGTAGTACTTAAAGAATATTATTTTCACCCATTTATATCTTCATTACTACCTATTTACACTTCGCACTCTGACGAACATCAAATTTTATTTGATTGGTTTATTTTGATTGCCTGTATGATGCCTGACAGCTGTCACTGACTTGGGAAATTGACAGTTTGAGAACAACAGTTTAACGGAGATAATAAATGTTTAACATTGACAACACAGACGTGCTATCTGGCATTCTGGCAAAGACTACTTTCTACTTATGCACATGTCTCTGTGGTGCACAAATGTCAAAATAAAAAACATAAAAGAGGAAAATAAAATGGCGGAAGAAGACGAGATTGACATACTCGGAGATTTCTCTTTTAATTCTTGTTTCGCTCAGAATAATCAAGGAATGTAAGTTATTTATTAATAGTTTGTTGAAGTAATAGTTCTAGTGAATATAAATTATCCCTGGCCGTTACCGATGTAACAGGCAAGCTATGCTCATAAGACACCATTGTTGTTTGTTTGTATTCATGCAACAGAAAATGTCAACGTTCAAAACATTGGAACGCAATAAGTACGATGTTTTCGTCGTTTCTAAAAATGATTTAAAAATCTACTGAATTGTTGGTTAGTTTATCTAATATTTCTAAAAGTTTTGTTACAAAGACATGTTATGCTCTGTGCAACAGTTTATCATAAAATTTGTGAAATTGTCCCTCGTTCTTTCTTACTATCAGTACACATTGTTTGGCCTTTTGTTGAACCCATGGGCCTGAAAAGATAGTAACAAAAAAATAGGAATATTTAGGTACATCCATCTAAGTTAGCCTTATAGGTTATTACTTAATGAAATAGTCGTCACCTACACAGCTTAAACGAATTGTTTTAAAGGCAAGAAACTTAATGCAAAAGTTTCTAATGTAGATTATTATGGTTTATTAAATTTGTGTATTATTGGCAGCCCATCATGTTCAGACCGAGAAGACACAGTACACCCTCAATGGTTGCTGGATTCAACAGCAAACAATTGGTATGATTTACAGAATAAAGATCATAGGTACGATTTTTTTTCTATGCTTGTAGTTCAATGATACAGTTGAGCTTCAAAGATTTTTAGATTAAAATTATTACTTTTTTATTGTTATTATCAAATTTGTTTACATTATCACGGTTATTACAGTTGCTTTGATATTAACAAACAATTTACAGATTTTTTCATATTGCATTATTAATATCATTCAATTTTAATAACTTCTTTTTTTATAGTTACTAATTTTGTGAAATAAATTTAAATTGAATTATAGTAAATTATACCTTATGTTATTGCATTGGCATGCCCTGTTATGGGCTGATTGTGTGAAACTTTGCATGCTTATTTAAGAGCCACATTTTGCAACTACAATTGATGTGAATAAATATATAAATCAATGAATCAATGAAAATTTAGAAAAGGTTTTGTGTAACACAATAATAAGAGTTATTGAAAGATAATCTACTAAACATATCATCTCAAATTTATTGTAATAATTCTTACATGCATTTGGCATATGGTACAAACATCTTTTATATATTTCAGGACGAAAGACGGTCCGTCTAGAAAGCTATCTGGGAACAATGCTACAAATAAACATATAAACGAAATGCATACAACTTGGAGCCAAACTGAACGGGAACTACTTAAACGAGAAATGGTGACTAATACAATAATTTTTTTTATATTTTTTGCTACATTATGCCAATTCATAGTATAGTGGAAGTGTAGTGTTATTGGTCTGGTTTTACATTTAATGGTTTGGACTTGAATATAATAGATTAAAATCCCACATTCTCCATAACATGTGTATGTTTTATGTACATATTAAATTAACATGTTGACTTTTAAATTTTTAGGCAAAATATGGTCGTAATATTTATAAGATATCACAGACGATTACAACAAAGACTGAAGCTGAAATTCAAGCCTTGATTGAAGCAGAGTATGGGGTTCATTTAGAAACTCCTACTGTAGGATTGGCTAAGGTTGCAGATCAGGATGGAACTCCAGCAGTAGTGCAAGAAGAAATAGTGACTGAGGAGGTGGTGAATATGAATGATGTTCTGGGCATGGTCACAACTGGATCCCCAACAGTCTCAGTACCAAGTAAGCCTTTTAGAAGAAAACATCACAATATTAAAACTCGTAAGAAACTTATACAAAACGTCAATAACTTTAATGGTAAGACTGAGCTGCTAGTGAACCCATCGGATTTAGTCTATGATGATGATATTGTCATTGGATCAACTCAGTCCATAGGGTCTGAAGTAGACAAGACAGATCTTGTAGTAAAGAGTCTAGCAAAACAGCAAAAAGAAAAGGTTAAAGTTATGAAGAAGATTGGCAATCACAGGAGAAAAGTTTCACAGAATCATGATAAACGGAAACCTCGAAATCGCAGCAAGGAAACTCTGAAATCTCCACAAGGAAGGCAACGAAAGGATTCTACTTTGTCAGAAGATAGTGTGAAGAGTCCAAAGATGCAGATAGTGTTTAGCTCAGGTCAAGCACTGCCTGTGTCGGAAGGAGAACAAGTGGTTGGTATTAATTTATATAAAGATGTAAAACAAAAGTGTTAGTTGCTCCACAGAAAATTTCAAATTCAATTATTTCTGTGATCAGTCTATCTAAATTTGTTCTAAAAAATATGTTACAGGTCCTCGTATATTGGATTGCTAAGAAATATATCAATAAATTAACATCATATGTATTTTGTTGAATCTAAATTAGAATTTCCTAGCTCAGAGTTAGAATTGATGTGATTATACCGTAAACCTTATTTCTGTGGAAATAGCATTAGTAAAAATCTATAAAGTGTAGTAATATGATTACTTCATGTTTCCTATCATCAAATACCTTAGGTTTAAAACTTAAAACTTTTTGCAGATTAAAATAGAGAAGAAGAGTGAAGCAGAGAGTGATATAGAAATAGATGTAGACAGTGATAAAGAAGACTCTCCAGTTCAGAAATCAAAGGTGCATACCAAACCATTGGAGGACCAGGAGACAGAAACACAAGTGAAGCAAATTACTGAAATCGAAGAACCTATTGCAGTGCCTTTAAGAAGATTTGAAGCAATGCCCAAACGAAATAGGAAAATAAATTGGAAAGAAAACTTGGTAATTGTTCTAGGTAGTTTTTGCTATTAGATTATGTCATAGAAAACCACTTTGTGTGAAATTAGTGGTAAACTGATTCTTGGAGATGTTCATGGCAATATTTTAATACACAAATGTGTGTATGTATTGTGTGATATAGCCGCAATAGCCCAAGAGCCAGATGTTTATACAATTTCCTTCTAATAAGTATTGCAAATATATATTGTTTGTTGAAAAAGATAGATGAATGTTTGTTTGTTACTCCTTCGCGCAAAAACTACTGAATGAATCTTAATGAAATTTCATACCTAAGATGACATGATTTACTGATTAACTCTTATTAGCTAACCACGCAGGCGAAGCCGCGGGAAGACGTTAGTAAGGTATATTTTGATAAAATAAACAATTGTATTTCGGTAATTTATTATCTACAATAATATTATATAAAGGAAATATTTGATTGTTTGTTTGTTTGAATTGAATAGGCTCCCGAGACTACTG
>DWJZ01009229.1:0-10832 GCA_018249125.1 Asbolis capucinus
AGCGTACGCTATATAAAGATTTTTTTGGTACATTTTCATAAGTTGGGTTACATTATCGAAATTTTCACGCGGATTTCGGAGCCTATTCAATTCAAACAATCAAATCTTTCCTCTTTATAATGTTTATATTTAACAGTCTATCTCACGTCTTGGAGGTACTTATCAAATGATTGTTAAATCGTACAACACTAGCTGTAGATACCGTCGTATCAAAATAGTCACCAATTTAAGGAATATATATGATGCTATAACAACATTAGAGCCACAGAAGATAAACTAGGCGTTATTACAATATATGTATGAGCTCTGTTCATTGAACGTTATCGTCCAAAATAATATTAGGATTAATTTGACTTTAATAGGCTTTAAACGGAAACCAGCCGTAACTACTGTTACATCGCTTGGTTTAATTTGTAGATAAAATAATAAATGGTTTCATTGTTATCTCGCTTGAACAATGAACTCGTTCTGGACTCGTATTTCTGTTCTATTTGATAGATAAATATTTAGATTAGGTACCTTTTACTGTGATTTTTAATAAATGGTTTAGATGCGGGCGCTGCGCATAACCTCTAGATGGCGCTAGCTGTCGTTTGTGATTTATCCGAGTACATGGCACACGGTCTCTCTGCGATAAATTAAAAAGCTGAAGAGTTTATTGGTTTGATTGTTTGTTTAACGCACTAATCTTAGGAGCGACTGGTTAGAATTTAACCACGGAATAAACAGGCTAAATAAAACCACACTACGACGGATAGCAGCAGAGCATTAATAAGAAATGTTACGATAACGGAATAAAACTCTGTTATAGGACCTCAGTACAGTTTTTTTTCCAATTATTGTAGGTCAAAACGCGAGGCACAAATAGAGAGAAGAATAGTTAATACTAATAATACTTCCAAGTACCACCACCAAGTACAACCACATACTTAGTAATTTTCACGGTATCTTTACCATTTTAATTTACCAGTGTAAATTGATAAATTAAATATAAAATAGGCATAAAAAATTGTAGTCAATTCTATGATAACACTAAAAGTCTTTATAGTTAATATATTATATTAGAGGCTTTATATAAAACCCAAACTTAAACCTACGTAAGCTCGGGTCGGACGGTAAAAAAACAAACGGAGAAAAATTTTTGGGTACACTTTAAAAAAACACGAAGACTGCCTGGTACAAAATATTGGAACAAAGAAATACCGAAATATATTATACCATTATATCGTTAAAGTCAAAGTCAAAATATTTTATTTCATCATAGGAACATCGAGCTCACTAAATGAAAGTCAGAAGATTACATACACAATACTCCGTCAGCATCTACACGTCCACTGTTGGACATAGATCATTTATTATTTTATTATTTCATTTATTTGTTTATTTCCAGCATTGCAATACATGTTACATTTTTAATAATAACGCAATTGCGCCGTTTTAGACATAGCCTAGAAGGAGCGGGCGGCCGACATTTTTATTTCTATAATGAATATTAATTTAGTTTTATGCCATGAAATTATTTGTAAATATATTTAATAAAATTGGAGTTAACATACACATATATATATAGGAATGTAATTTTTTTAAATATTAGATTTAATTTAATCATTTAAATATTCATCCACGCTGTAATAGGTTTTGTCAATAACATATTATCGTAATATTTTTTTATGTGTTTTTCTGTTCATTTTGTCATTTTGTCAGGCAGGTTATTATAGTTTGATTGACATCTGATATGTACAGGAGCTATGAAGTTTTAATTTTGAATTTACTTGAATAAGTTTGTGTCCATAACGCGACATAACGAGAAAATTATTTTCTTCAATGTAAAGAGTTTGGAATTTTCGTACAAATTTGCTTTTTTAGCTTTGCTTAATTTGCGTCGCTCTGACCGGTTCTGAGCCTTTTGAATCCAGCGGAAACCCGCTGTCTTCTCCAGGTCATTAGTCCACCTGGTCGGGGTCACCTTGTGCTCCTTTTCCCGTGGTCTCCACGTGGACCAATCTTCCCCAACGATTATAGCTCCATCAACTATGTGGCTATTTATTATATAGCATTGTATTATGGCAATAATGTGCAAACACAGTATTTTTTTTCTATTGGCATAGCCATAAGCATTAAGCTTTCTGTACAGTCCGTTGTGCTGACAAAAGTACCATTGGATAAACGCCAAGCTCCATATTATTAACAAGACCAATTATCTTAATACAATAGACATGTAATATAATAATAAATACTATATATCTTAGACAAGGTTAATAAAAGTAATTTAAAAATAAGACTTCAAATTATAACTCAGAATTGTGAAGATTTGGTGAAGACCGGATCATCAGCATCGCGACCCATAACTCTGCTTGCATTACTGGACTTGGGTCTCCACTCACGTTACGGGTATAGGTCATGGTCCGCCACGCTGGTCAAGTACGGATTGGTGGTTGGAGGCTGGGTACTATTGTGTAAAACATGTGTCTAATGAAAGAAAAAAGAAATTATTTCGTAACTATAAAGACAGCTAAAAACTGTTAAAAAACAGTGCTTAGCGACGAAAAAAGTATAAACAGATTAATTGTTATGTGGCATTTTGTATGGCGACACATACCTGCTAGTTTTCAGTGCATACCCCGCGATGCATAACCTCCTTTACTTTTCAGTTAAACATAGAGAAATAAAATAAATAAAATAGAAATAGCCCGCGTTGTTCGCAGATTGACATAAGCGCGGTGACAAATGAGAGGGTGTGGGGTCACGCAGCGGTCTCCCCGCCTCGTCAGTCGTGACCCCACTGAAGAACGCCATTACCTGTGACTGATATCACCAGTCAGACACGGACCCCATTCCAACAATATTACTTTCGTTTCGTAACATCACAAACTGTATGTCATTACGCCGTGAATACTACTTATATAATACTGAATTTATTGACGCACTCAAAGTCGTTAATGATTACATAAATCGCCCCTTAGGTTAGAATTTGTACACAGATTCTGTATTCCTTAGTACAGCGTTTTAAAGATCCATTAAGATTTCTGAATGCGCCAGTAAGATTAGTAAATTCGCTTCGCTTCGATATAGCTACAAGCCACAGGGAAGCTTCTTTATATTAACATATCTTTTATTTATTTCTGAATTACACTTACTGAATTGCTGTTAAATAAATAAAAAACACTAAGTGTAAACCCAAAATACATCTGTGAAAATCAGGTCAGTGCATATTAAAACGCACATAAAAAACAATTGTCTGCCTGTCTATGCATTAGTGCACGGTAATCTCAGTTTGTTGTTTGATTGTTTCTATTACATTGTGCCAAGTCCCTCTTGTGTCAAATTCACAAGATAAAAAAAAATGTTATGTCAATTTAAAAAATATCGTACATCCCTTAAACTAAACCTAAGCAAAGCGAGAATCCCGCAAACTAACAACACAGATTCCAAGATTTCAAAGTAACAAAGGTCACAAAACTTCAAAGCTTCTTTATTTGAGACAGAGGTAAAATAAATAGCGTCGTACCTAACAAATGTATGTAAGTGGTCCCAAATGAAAAAAGCCTGAGGGATTGCGCCGTCTACAATTTGAAAAATTACATTTATGTGGGTATTTTCACGGTTTCTATTATCAAAAAGGTTCTTCTCGGAATATAGAAAATTATTATCATCAAAAAGAAAATGTCGTTGTTTTAGTTTTACTTCAATTTTCTCACAATTTGCTTTAGGTAATGTTTTCTGCCACGACATTAAAGTCTGAATAGGAATATTGTGTCGCCATCTTGTGCCGTCATGGCCGTCATTGTACTTATTATGGTAAGGTTGCCAAGACAAATTTAAAAAGTTTAAAAAATAATTATTTGTTTAAAAAATACTATAATATCAACGTATAACGATGTTTGAAAACGATAATGAAAAGTTAGTCTATTTTGTTCGTATTGATCGATTTAGGTATATCGTGTAATTAAATACATAGATCTGCATTCTTTTTTTATATTGCACAGGTTAGCGCTTGACTACGAAAGTAATGAGGGTAAGTGGCGATGTAGTCTTTGATGGTAAAGCGCAATAACTTACTAAAAGCCTATTCACTCTTGACTTGAAGGCATTTACATTATTCTAACGGGAATACCGACGCGGGCAACTTATTTCATTCCTCCGCAGTACGAATAATTTAATAATAATAATAATTGTTCATAGGGGGAGCGGCACTTTAGATAATGATGTCGTTAATGACAAATATACTGAAATAATAAAACGAGTGAACTTTAAGGGCTGAGTTCAGATAAAAAAATTGATAGTATAGTACCTAATTCAAATTCAATTTGCGTTATCACTTATTGATAAACAAAATATTGATAAAATGAGGCACTATGTTTTCTGCACTAAATGTCATTCCCATAGATTTTGACCTAGCGTTTGGTGTTATCAAAAACAGAAAAAATATCTGCCTTAAGGCCCAGGCTGTTCTAAGGGACAGAAGTCAGCAAGTTAGTCATAGGACTTTGCATCAGGAATATATTACTATTGACAAATTATTGTCTTAGATGCTTGCTTGACGCAATCGCAACAACATGATGTATTCCAGCTGGGGGCTTGGGTTTTTCTTTTGTTTCTAGGAACATATTGATGAAACCTTTGCTACTTTAATAGTATACTTTGTAGCTTTCATTCATTTATTTTTACTTATATGTACAAATAAGTAGTGATAAGAGCAAAAATAATAAAAAATATGAAGTAAATAAATGTGCCACTACATACATTTTGGCTATTTTATTTTTGTATTTACAAAAAATTATTTACAACTGTCTTCATAAGCAGATTCTAAAGTATTTGTATCCCAAAATATTTTTAATGACACAGCACCTCTGAGGCAGTTAAGCAATAATGATTTATTTTTCTTGTTCATTCTCTAATGGGTATACAACCTGCAATATAAAGAATAGTATCAAGTCTATACTCGGTACAACTTCGATTCGGAATAAATGTAAACAAACCATAAAAAAATCTTTTGTAGGATTTCACCATCTTACATAATTGAGTTTTTTTCCACTAAACTAGTCATGAAATTTTTGAAAATTAGTTTTAAATTAAGTATTGTTTAACAAGTACAAAATTACAAATAAATATAGTCATACCAATCACACAAAAAAATTACAACACAATATCATTCGCAAATTTATACCCTGACTTCCATTTCATAAAGGAGTTTACAAACTTTCTACCCATTGAAGTATTGTGTTTTATACTTTTATAATTCATTGATTTACATTTTAATCATTACTCATCAAGCATAATTTACAAGTAAAAGTTTTAAAAAATGTAATAGTACAAAAGAGTTAACAACTGATAAAACTACAAATGTTAAATTGTCCTGTGTTTCACAGGTTGTTAGTTAACGGTTTGTCATTAAACATTCCAGATCAAATTTGCAGCTAGTATAGTTGGGCTACTCAGAATTACAAGGATCTACAAAAATCTATTAACAGCATGTCCTTCTAATATTATAAATGAAAAAGATTGTAAGAATCAATAAATGAATTTCATTACTCTTTCACATAAAAACTACTGAATGTATCTGAATTAAATTTGGCACAGAGATAGATTATCGTCTGAAATAACACATATGACATGACTACTATTTATCAACCCACTACATGGCTGAAATAGAGACTTCTGGGTGGCATTAAAACATAAAGTTTAGTTAGAAACTAACTCTACCAACTGTACACAATTGGAGCAGCGTAATATACACTCTAGGCCTCAATTATGAGAGTCAATTTTAATAATGGGCAGTGAACGGGTTGTAACCATTTGTATAACACCTGATTAACTCGGAACAAGTTCAATTCTAAAATTCACGGAAAATAAATGTCTTTTTTATTTATAGAAGATATTTATTTATTTTATTTATTCTTTATTGACCATCATACAGAAATATGGAACAAATGGCAAGCTTAATGTTAATTGCATTCTCTTCCCGCTAACCACAGGAGACCAACCACATATACGATAGGACGTTTTAATATAAGGATATTGTAATATAAAAGATAAATATTGAACAAACACTACCTAGTATATACTGAAAAATTACTAACTAAATTTCATCATTAAGGTAGCACAAGCTACACAAACATACCAATTTGTTTACTAAACCTTAGGTAGAAATAAAAATAAAGTATGGATTTGATTTAACTAATATATTACTTTTAATAAGGTATTTTACTAACAAAAATACTCTTAACAATTAGACTAGAATATACACTACATGTTATAAGACCTTGTCGGATGCACCCTCAGCCAAGAGCTCTCGTTGCGTTGCCTCCTTCGCAGCCTTCATTTGTGGCCGCACGTATGTGATGTACCGGTAAACATATTCTCCAATGATAACAGATCCATAGAGAGTTAGCCCAACGCAACATAACACCACTCCTCTGTGTAGCTTGTCATAAAGCATGTTACGAGCATATTTTTTCATTTTGACTAGAACAATATTAATAACAAAATTAGAGTTGTAATCCTATGAATATAAAAGGAATTGAATATAATTTTAATCGAATTAACATTGACTAAAGATGCTATGATGTGTATACTAATAAAAGTGAGTAAATATTTAAACTTACTTAACTTCGATTTCTGTTAGTATTAACCTTTTGGTAAATTGGGACTACTATAATTTTATACAAAAATTAAATTATCGTGATTTTACCGAACTATAAATTTAATTTGATTATTCTTTTGACTTATTGAATCTCTTTTGACTTTGACAGTTACATTAAGACAGTTGTGGACATTTGACAATTATAAATTCCGATATCAATACATCAATTAAGCCCAAAAATAATAGACTACAGACTATAAACGTCGTATTATTAGCATAGGATAATAATGCTAATGCTTTACTTCCTTTTCGCTGACTATCTTCGTCTATTCTTCGATCAGTATTGGTATTTCTGACCAAGTTTGGCTCTTTTAATATCAATAAGAACATATGATGAGGTGGCTTTTTCAGAGAGATATATATTTTAATAAGATGTATAATAAGATCTTTCTTGTAACATGTCACTTTCTGTTGGTGGGAAAATATTTAACTTCTTGATGGAGTGAGGAGTGTAACAAGTGACCGACCGGTAATGGACGATTCATTACAAGTTCATTAATGTGCATTAGTAACGTACTTATCGTCCGTATATCGCTTAACAGGTCTGAATTATCTGTATTCATTCATGGTATGTCTAATTGTCAAATATGTCAAAGTCAATTATTGTCAGTGATAAAAATAGAGTTCTTACGGTTCTAATTAGAATACGCATGTTTTTAATGTTTTGCATTGCATAACAGAAATAAAATATGAAATACCGGCTTGGAGCTATAACTTACAGAATATTAAATTACTCTAAGCTCATATCGAGAAGTTATTGTTTAAAGGTTCCTATAGCTCCAGTGTCAACTTTAGAGAAGACACAACAACAGAAAATTAAAATAGATTCCAGTACAATAGCGCTCTTGGAAAGGCTTTCTCTAGTTAAATGTGACACAGCTGAAGGTGTTCAAATATTAGAAGATTCTATTGAATTTGCGAATAAAATTCTACACATAGACACAGATAACGTGCAACCTTTATATTCAGTGTTAGAGAATGAGTGAGTAATTCAAATTGTTTATGTGATTTCTAGTCTTATTTAATTTACAATGTTATTAAAAGTGTGCCTCATATGCAGTCACCTATATGACAGCATTACTGAAATGCAACTTTTGTTTTTCAATATAATTTGATTTTTTAGTATTAATTATTGGTGAATATTCTAAATAGGCATATAGCAGTGATAGCCTAGTGGTTAAGAATTCGGCCTCCAACTGGGGGGACCCAGGTTCGAATCCTATGGCGCGTACTTCTGTCTTTACGGAGTTGTGTGCATTTTGAGTATTTAAATGTCACTCGCTATAACGGTGAAGGAAAACAACATGAGGAATGAAAAGGGTCTGCAAATCCGCAGTTTGTCAGCATGGTAGACTATGGCTTGCTTAATAGTGGGCCGTGTTGGGTTGAGATGATGATGATTCTAAATAATTCATCACCTTAAGTCTATATGTTCTAACAAAATGATTTACCTCAGGTGATCAGGGCAACAGATCTTATATTCCTAATACTAGATAAGATGCTAAGTGCAATTGGTATATATGAATCTACCAGTTAGGTTAACAGATGAACAACCATTGTTTCTACAAGCTTTTATTTAACTTGTAGTGTATGCTTGTATATTAGTGTGTTAGTATATTTGTTCCAAGATTTATTAGACTCACTTGCTCTTACACTACGGAGCTGAAATTTTGCATAAGTCTTCCTTCTTGATGACAATGCATTTTTTTTGATAAATATGACCTGATACCATGTTTATATTGCCTCCAGACAAGGAAACTTCTCAATGGTCAACATACAGATACAATATTTTGTGTGTGTTGTCTTTGTATTAGCTTGTGAGGATGCATGTTGATATGTCCTTCTAATTTAGGATCTATCCATTTTTACTTTTATATAAAGTCTAAATTGTAAAAAAACTATTTTTTAAAATTTCAGAAACTTATATTTACGAGAAGATAAAGTAACTCAAGGAGACTGTCAGAAAGACATACTAAGTAATGCATCTATAACAGAAGAAGAGTATTTCGTAGCCCCACCAGGAAATATTCCCTTGCATGAAATAGAAAACAATATTGAGTCAACGGAAATGAAGAAAAATGAGAAATCAAATTGAAAAAGTATTAAATGTTTTAACATTTTTCAAAATTAAACATTCTTCTCCTACTTCTGTTACTTATTCTTTAGAAAAACCAAGTTTGATTATAATTGGCAATATCCACCGGAGTTGGCTTCAGTCAATTCATGCAAAAACAAAGCAACATTATCCAGTATATCTAAAAAAGGGAATTGATCAAATAAAATGTGAAAATCAGTACTATGGCTATCTTGATCAATGTCGCCTTGATCAAGTTAAAGATATTAAAGTAGACTATAGCAATGAACACTGCACAGTAGCTGGCAACTCTGAACTCAAGTATAATGCAATAATGCCCCAACATGATGTTACACAGGGATTCATTCAGTGGCAAAGATATAGAAAGTATTGGTGGAGTTCTGTAAGTAAAAAATATTGAAATTCTCTCACCTAGAACAAACACTCATTTGTCAAAGAAATGCCTGTTGTGGAAGGAATCGAACCTGGGAGCCCTCCCTTTGTGGCCTGGGTCACTACCAACTAGACTATATTTCCATTTAATGATGGGATGTCAAAGTTATGTGCCTTTATTTTATTTGTATTTCATTCTTACTCCCATGGGTAATAGAATTACAGTATAGAACTGTATTGAAATTCTCAAATCTTTAACATGTGAGTTAATGTAACATTAATATATTTTATTTAAGCTCTAAACAGACAAGTCATGGCAAGTGATCAATGTGGTCCACGGAAATGTATAGTCAAAAACTAAATCAGTTATAAATAAATATACCACTATTTAATAGACAACAGAAAACAGTAAGGGCGTAACTCTATCGAGTAAATCCGTAAAAGTTACGCTCTTATTGCTGTAAGGACGTAATTCTTATGACTTACTCTAAGGAGCGCCCTTACTCTTTTCCATTAGCAAAATAGTATGTTATTCATATTATTCGCATTGAATAAATCCACTAATTATATTTATTTTGTTTTCAGATAACGACAACTCCTGGATTATTTTCTGTGAGTGATGTGAAGTATGAAGAAGAGAATGCTACTGCAAATATATCAGCTAACTTCAAATGGGGTCAGTGGATTGTAGAAGCTATCAAAGTAACCCCAATTGATAATGTATGAAATTTTTTATATGTAACTATTCTAACTCGTAAAATAAAACAGAATATGATTTAGCAGTAAGGCATCAGCTATTATGACCCACTAATAGAGACCGTTTTCTCCTCTTTGCTGATGCACATTTCACCGTGATGCTCCAGTGTGAATTGATGAAGGGTCCATGGTCAACCCGAGTGTCGAAAAGTTTTTATTCCGTTTGTCCGACGTGATAAACGACTGTCGATAACAATCACGACCAACGGCTGTGTTCTCTCCAAGGCACAGAATCATTCAAGACATATTTACCACTATCAGACACCCATCCTATCTTGTTACTTAACTCGTTTGATCACTAAAGTCAAGAATAAATGGCTAGAATTGAAAAAATATTTTTGTATGGATAGTCCCATCTACTGAGGAATGCTAAAGACCATATAGCATCGCAATTTGATCAACAGGAGCATGAAAAAGAAATGTTATAGAAACGAGAAAAAATATCCTTTTTTGAGACCTTCCATTGCTTGTGTTATATAAATAATTAAAGTTGTACAGAAATCACCTAACAATTAACTGCTAATAATTGTTTATATAACTTTTATTATGCAATTTCCTGTTTTGTAAAGTGAAAGTAGTATTTTCTTTGTGTAGTATTTCAAGAACAATATTTAAATTAAATCTGTCTTATCTTTTCTATGTGTCCCCAACTTGCACAATTCTTGTTCCAAACTAATTTTATGTATTTGTTTTCAGATCACCAACAAATCTTCACAACTCTGTTGTACAATGTCATTGGAAAAGTCATTACTAACACTGATATTGGATGCAACAACAAACCCTACAGAGCAGTACTTGAGGCTTCACAATAAAATGGCTCCTTATAAAATTTCTTTTGCATTGAATTACAAAGGTACATTATTATATTTTAAATAAATAAAATAAATAAAAAATTTGTTTATTGCCCAATATTTTAAAACAATGACGATACATAATACATATATAGAAACTAAATTAATGGGGGGC
>DWJZ01009230.1:0-10831 GCA_018249125.1 Asbolis capucinus
GGTCATATCATTACAGTAATAAGTGTATAAAACCAGAATATGTTTTTTGTTTTGAATAAAAAAATACTATGACGATAAAACGTTACTCGGTGTACTTTGCTGTTGTTTAATAATGTCGAATCCATTTTTTAAATGAAAGTTGAAGTCATTTCTTAAAAAATACTCTCAGGCATTGATATACTGATAGGATATCTCATTACTTTTTTCTTACACGTGAGTTGAACGACATGATTGATGTACAATACCGACTCGTATGTAACAAAATAACATTGTATGATAATGTACTATTACAGTAGTGATATAGTTTTTATGTTTAGTTTAAGTGCGTTACGAGGACATTAGAGCAGCATTACTACATAACGAATTAACATATAGTAAGAACCAATAATGTATTTATCATGTCAGCAGTTAAATTGCTCAAACCAAGCAGAAAGAAACCCTTCCTTCAATGCGCAATGCACAAGGTATTGATCCAAATTGACATAGCACGTACCAGGATTTCAGAAAGTGCAACGGTATCTGCGAAAACGAGGATCAATATTGAATAACTGACCTCTTACTACCACATACAAACATAATATCGGGACACGATACAAGCTCACATTACCCACACATACTAGGTATATCAAATGTGTTTTATCCTTTTCCACTTGCATCAAAACTACCTTCTTTGAACAAGGAGAACAAATCAATTGAATTTGTCGATGTAAGAGTGTCCTACATAGACACCTTATTTATCAATGTGCCATTGAATATGCTTCGACTAGACTGCCTACAGAAATTGAAATTACTACAAACAAAAAACCCATGAATGGACGATTCACTCAAAATAGAAAATAGTTATATATTCATATCTACAAGCTTGGTATCATGGTTTTAATTTCAGTAAATTATTAAGAAAACTATACTTTTTACTTCAGTACCATTCCAGAGTTGAGTATTTTAATACATAATTTTATTACATTAATTATTTTATTATATACCTACTTATACAGTGGTTAGTGAACCTGAGTGCTACACCAAAGGTCGTGGAGGCGACTCCCATCCAGGCTAAAAAAAATAAAAAGGAGGAACTAATTAACTCTCACTAATGTGATTTTCTCTTTTATGTTTCTCTAAAAGTATTATTGATTATATGCAATTTAATATTTATAGTAAACAATAAGTATGACAAAATCGTACTGCGTTTCCCAGCCAGTCTATGATAGAATCTCCTTTTATATCATGTTTTCCTAGTTGAATTGTTACTTTAAATCATACTTTTCCTCACGTAAAAAAAAGTATAGGCAGGATGTACCTATAATAAGTAAATCTATAAATAGTATTTTAATTCCGCTATACATACTATTTCGCCTTCACGGTAAATATCTATTTGGAAAATGTATAATGATATACGAGTAAAATTTATGTTTTTGGTAAGTGTGGTGGTGAAGTGAGCCTGTAGTAGTAAATCAGACCCACCTGTAGTAAATTCAAATTGAGACTCATTAATTTCTGTTACGCCCATACAACTAAAGATGCAAATTATTACGTATAATAAGTACATATTTTGCGTATACCCACATAGAGTACTTGTTTTAGTCAATAAAAACAATAACTAAAAGTGAATAAACAGGTGAGATTCGATGAACAATACTGATGCGGAATTCCAATTATTTTCTCCGTGTGAAGTCTATAAAATATTTTATTTATATAATCATAACTATCGGAAAACGCTCGAACCAGCTTAGTATTAAATTGGTCACCCTGTGATATAACTAAGATTAATTAATTATTCTCATTCAGCTGGGTAAGAAGAGTTGTTTTATTATTTATAACAGAAAAAAGATCATGTATAGATTCAAACAGAAAATGCAATACTAGGATCACAGAAAACGACATGACTAGATCAGATTTATGCATATATAATAAGGTGTACCAAATGAACTACCCCATTCCCATTTCCTCCTAACATTTACAATAAGCTTTTCATTGGCTACTACCACAACCTAAAGTTTCATATTTGATACTGCATCAACTACATGTAAAATCACCTGGGTGTTTTGTCTCATTTGATCTTTATCAAAATGTATATGATCGGACAAGGATGTCTTTGCATGAGCAACACAACCAAACACGGCAATGTGGTGACGTTTTGCCCATAGATTATAGGAAGTACAGCAATTCAATTACGTATTTCCTAAAATATTTATTGAAAAATTTTTAAAAGCTTGACTTGTATAGTCTAGTTGCATTTAACATTATTATAAAGACGGTATTAAAAATAAAGTATTTTATATCTATTTTTTATACATTTATTACGCCACTTAGTAATTTTTTATCGACTTTAAAAAAGAGGTTGTCAATTTATCTGTCTTTTTATGTGATGAAATGTAGAACATGTTGCTGAGTCAATTTTAATTTTATTTTCGAAATCTGGTGCTTAACCGTCTTATTGTGAGCGATATCAGACGTGTGGCTCAACCCATCAATGGCCCACTACTGAGCATGGGTCTCGCCTCAGACTGAGGAGGCCTAAAGCATACTCCACCACGCTTTCCAATGCGGATTGCTGCAGGGGTAGTGACCAATCTAAGTTACAAAAGTTTTCAAGCTGCCCAAAAACCACCGACATGACTTAACGTTAGCTATCTAACGATGAAAACCGGGACCGACGGTTTTATCTATTCTTCGAAGTACGGATGACACTCTCTTACCGACCACGCTTACTGATGCTTAACTTTTACGATTGCTTGCAATCGAAACAAGCCGCCGGGCTATGAACTCGAACTATCTGATGAGTACTTTTCGAGTTATTCATACTTTTAAAATTTTCTTTTTTGTTCCTTACCTTATAACATTTTACTGGCAGTACCGGTTTTGATGCTTATTTTTTTATTCCAAAGATAGTACTTACTCGTCCTGTAGTTTCATTTTGCGTGATTTCGGACGAGGTTTTAATTTATCATTAATAATAGGTATGACTACAACTACACTATGGTGTGTACGAATACACTTAACTATGGTGTTTTCAAGTATTTACTTGTCGAAGTAATTTGAAGTCGGTCTTTTTACTCGTAAATAATAAAACAGATTATGTTGAAAAGCGGTAGTAGTTACTCATCCTTAGGTTGGATTTTGGATTCAAGTTTTTTTTAGCAATCTATCTGAATTCGGGCACTCAATAAGGCAGAAAACCGACAACATTTCTTACGTACTCTTTGATATTGTACTCCTGGCCATTCCTCGTCTCCTAGTGAAATTTTCTAGTTTTTGGTTTATAGGCCTAAAACTATAATTCTGCAAAATTAAGATGAACATTATGAGTATGGATATCACATGCGTGTTTACATGTTGAACGAGAGAGAGGAGCAGTTTCGTTGGTTAATTTTAAATTGGCAGGTTTATAATAACGATGATAATTTCTATACATTTTCGTATTTCAACAGTACAGCCTGAAGAATAAGTTGTAAGTTATTCACAATCAGGCTCGGAGTTTGCGCAATTCATTGCCCAATAGCATCAACTTTATGACAAGTATCATCGTCGTATAAACTCTGGTATTGTTATACTGGTAGTTAAAGATGTGTGTAAGTCCACGATATAAACGTATGAGCAAAAACTCCTCTGATTTATCCTTTCCTAGTACAGGTGCGGATAAAAGTTCGAACTGGCGGAAAGAACCCCTACAACACAAGATTAGACAAAAACATTTTATTTGCTTTTACTAGATAAACATTCTTGAAATTGGAAATCCTACTTAAATCGGTTAAGCACAATTATAAGCCTTGTCTAAAATTCTATAAAAGTCAATTTAAAAATATTGACTATCCTTTAAAAGTGGTGACAGCCTAGTGCTTAAGAATTCGGCCTCCTACTCCTCCTACTCGGGGGATCCGGGCTCGAATCCCAGGGCGCGCACTTCTGACTTTTCGGAGTTATGTGCGTTTTAAGCATTTAAATGTCACACGCTATAACGGTGAAGGAAAACATCGCGAGGAAACCTGCATGCCGGGGAGTTTGCAAAACTGAAGTCTACCAATACGTACTTGGCAAGCGTGGTGGACTATGGCCTTAATCTTCTCATTCAGAGAAGAGACCCGTGCTCAGTAGTGGGCTGTCATAGGTTGTGATGATGACTATAGCCTCTGTGAATAAAATAAACAGTTTTGTGGAAGTAATTGTAACAAAATAAGGAAAGGTAATTAATTAAGATATAAAATTATATAATAATTTAAGTCTGTTACATTATGGTTTTGATTATTTAGTACATAATCGCAAATGGATGAAGTATCATTTATTATAAGGACGAATACTTTCCGTATAGTCCTATCCAAAAATAGAGATCGCAGCTGTTATATAGAAGATATCGAACATTTCCTACACTCTCTTGTCTTATACAATCCCCAATGGGTCTCAACAGCGTGATTCAGAATTCAGTACATCGCCATCTATTGCAATTTCCGATCAAATGACATGGTTTATTAGGAGGTTGACAGCTTTTGCAATTATAGAACGCGCCGAAAATGTAGCAGTGTTTGAATCACGAAACAAAGAGAGAAGTGGAATTGGTATACGTGTAAATGACTAATGACATTGTTTCCCACTAAGAAACATTTACAAAATATGTAAAAGGTTGTTTGTATCTACAAAATTATGATTAAAGTGATAGGCATAAGGTACATTTTTCTATAAGCAAATAAACCCATCCTCGTATCGTGCCTGTTGCTTTTACTGCGTTGTCGATATATCACTCTAAGATATTGTTATTTATTTACTTCATCTTGGTATAGAAAATGATGTTTTATATTAATTTGTTTTTAACTGCTTAGACCGATAAAAATACAACCCGGAATTTTTTTTGGCTAGTGTTCTCAAAGTCTAATCTCGACTTGGTTAGCATAACATACAATATTGATCGACATCTACTGATTGTTGATCGAAAATTGTAGCCCTATGTTAAAAACAGACAAGCAGCAACAAAATAATTAATGTTTATTTAGAGATCACACAGATTACAAGATCGATTAGAAAGCTTAATATACTGAAAAATTTAAGATAAAGCTATAAATGACCCCAGAGCTGGCAACCTTCTCGCTCAACGTATAACTATTTCTATACAGAGAGGTAACGTTGCCAGTATCTTGGGTACTGCATCACAGAGGCCTACCTTTGTACATTTATTTTAATTACTTGGTATATATTGGTATCTATTATTTTATTTTAATTAATTAAGTCAAGTCATTTGTTTAAAACTTAATGCAATAATGTTATATATTGAATAGAAGTGCTCACATTCACAAAGTTTTCGATTACAGGATTTCGATTTGCTATAGTTACGGCAGTGATGCGAATATAGTTGGATACGTTGTTTAAATACATATGTCATTTTATGATATATTCCAATGGTTTTATTTGGAGTAATTGACATAAAATTTACTGAAATAAAAGGACTAGCCTATTGAGGTCTTTTTAGCACGTTTATTGGATCATCTTTTAGTGAATTATTTTATATTTAATAATTATTTTATAGTATCGGGTCGTTTTATTACTATATTTCATTAAAACACTTAACAATAGAATTCGAAAAATACGATCGATGTCGTAGGTGACGTTGGGATGTACTCGTTATGGGGAACGAGTAGCAAAGAAAATTCAAGAAAATAATATTAGAGTAGGACTGCCGCTGCTTATTTAAAGAGAGCTTTATTACAAAGTGACTAAGAAGCTTTTTGAACGTAAACGATTACAGGACGTAACAAATTTCCTTGTTGAATTTTAATAATTTTAAAAGAAATATAGTAATGTATTAATCTATGGAAGAAAACACCTCAATTAGATAAATAATTTGTTCTGCTATCATTTTTATACATAAAACTTGTGCAATAAGGCATATTAACGGTGTTTTACAAAAATTTTACTCCACGCAATCGACAATAGATATACCGCAGTTACATTTAAGCATTGAAACGTAAAAATATGAGATGCGAGTAACCACCCGTATCGTCGATCGTCTTGATCCGTCCACATACCATATCCACTTCTCTCTGTTATCCATTGGACCGGTCTAGCCAAATTAACACAAATAAAGGAATAATAATATTGATCACCACAAAGAAACTTTGATGTTGATTGGCTCTCAGTTTGAATTTTATAATCCCTATTCTCAGGTATTCAAACGAATCATTTTGTATTATTACTAAGCGTATTCACACAATTTATATTATTTCGTCAGACTACATATAAGGATATGGAATACAAATTCAAGTCTGCTCTTCAAGATATCAAAAAATTGAATGTCATCAAATGCCCAATCATTACAAGAACGTGATGAAAGTGAAGCTGAAATTACTAAAATTATCCAGTCCAACGTGGATTTAAGAAACAACTTGCCGGGCTCCAATTTGACCAATGTAGTAATGAGAATGAGAGTGCTTTGAGTCGCATAACTGAGTTGGGAGTTAGCTAAAATAATGCTAATCAAACTGTTTGTTAGCAGAACATCTGAAAGATTTCCAGAATTGGAGTACGACACAAAGCCTTTTCAACGAGCTAATTGAGTTTGATTCTAATCCTATTTCTGCTTTTAACAGATTAAATTCAATTATAGCTGACCTAACCGGGATGATTCAATGTAATCAAATATTCAGTTTCCCAAAGAAAATTCACCAAGTGTTACTAGTTAACCTCCAGTGACAACTCATTTCAACCAAATATTTATTTTAATAGCTATAAAAAAGTAATAAAATACATATATTAAATTTTTTTTTGGTAAGCGTTGTTAAGTTAGCACTGCTCTCAATCGTAATTTAATAAAATATAATTATATTCAACATTAAACTGTGTCAAGTTTCCTTAGTTATAAAGTAAATAACATAATTATAACTCACAAGTGTTATCCAGTGTTGATACATGCTCAGTGTGGAATAATCACTACACAGCCCCGCCGGTCCCACAAACATACCTCGCAGGTTAAATCACTTTGTTTTCTTCACTACAACTATTTTCAAATTCCGACCATGGCTACGTTAGAGAATATCTTGGAAACACAAAACTTTATCGAAACTAAAATGTTGAATAAATTTGCGGAATTCGAATCTAGATTCAAGGCTACGGAATCCATAAGCAAAAATATCACTATGATTCGCCTTCTTGATGAATTCAATGAGTTTAAATCAGAAGCTTGGTCATTATTAGACTTTCGCCGGCAACAGTTCACAGAATTATTTAGGATTGTGGCCACGATGGAAATGAGACATCGGAGAAAGTTTCTTCTAGTGAGCGGAGTACCTGAACTGCTCGAGGAAAACCTTCCGTTATACATGGCCACGCTTTTTCATGAGAAGCTTGGTGTACTTGACTTGCGAAGCAACAGCTTTAAAGCCTGTCATCGCCTCGGCAACGCAGTCGATGGGAAGTGCCACCCAGTATTGGTTGGATTCAACGATTTATCCTTTCGTTCGATAGTGTGGAGGAAGAAAACCGGTTTTAAGAGCACGCCTTTTGTCTTTACTGAATTTCTCGCTCAACATAGACAGTCATTATATATTACTGCACGAAGAAAATTCGGCATGAAAAACTGTTGAACGATGGACGGCAACAGTACCGCCAAGCTCCCCGACGGCTCCAGGCCCGAATTTTTGGAGAACAAGATCTCGATGATGCTTCCACGAGGGATGACGGGCTTATTGATACGACGTTCGAAATCTCCGTCCCCTGGCCCCGCTGTTAATCCAAACGAGCACTCAAAAACCAAGCGGACAGCTCACAAGAAATAATCCTATTGTAGCTTTTGTTTTACTGGATACAACACTTATTTTAACCATGTTTGTTTACCTAATGTAGCTAATATCGTAATGGTATTAGTTCACTATTATCACATAATACTTGAATTTTCTCTTTGCATTTATTTACATTTGTGGGTATTTTGGATATCCAACTTTGTACGATACCCTCTTCATCATTATTTTTATTGTATCCTCAATTTCGCCGTGAAATGTATCTCGGTCAATGTCATGTTGCTAGTTACTACCGGTTTATAGTACATACTTTATTTCAATTTTTAAATGTATTAATGTTCTCGTAAGCTTACAACTGACTTAGTCCGATGAGGTAACACAATTTAGTAAAGTATAATTTTATGTATGTATGGCTGTCATTTAACTTAAACTAGTTAGGTTAGGTTAGGTTAATTTCACCAAGTGGATTCGAGTCCCACATACCTATCCAGCTTCCCGTGGCTGGATGGAAGAGACTAGGGTCTTGCCACACGTTAAAAAAAAAAAGGTTAGGTTAATTTAATTTTTCAATCTGATTAGGTAATAAACATAAACTTATCTTTAGTAATTGTTCAATAGTTTATAATTTTATAGGTATAACTGTGAATAAAGTTAATTCCAATTAACAGTGCTGGTGCACCTACATTACACCTATAATATAATTAAGAATGTACTTTAGGATAAAACCTACTTAGACACGACAATGAAAACTCAAATTGTAACTATTTTGTATTTTAGTGAGAACCTATACTTTTTATATTCTTTTTTGCATATTTTCATTCTACCCAACAATTCAGACGCCTGCTAATTAACATAATGTAGTGATGTTTATAATATTGTTTAGTATTCGTATCTTAAATTTTACAAAGCGTATCAATTGTAAAACCTCCCGACCGGCGGGACATGCAGCCCCGCGTAAAACCTAACATCATACATATATTGTACTCCTATCAAATATTATTTTAACTTATTTATATATAAAGTATGAACGAACATAAACGATGAATGTTTTTATTCTGCTTGTAGTTCAAGCTGTTCTTCCATCTCAGGCGAGGACTTCAGCTATGCATTATCCCTACGTGACTTGCTCCAACGCTCTTTTGACTCTTCTCCTTCATCTTTTAACGTCTGCCATATAAATGCTCAAAGTATACCCGCTCATTTTGATGAACTTCTCGACACCTTTTCTTCCACTTCTCATATTCACGCTATTCTTATCTCCGAAACGTGGTTAAAAACTATCTTAGATTCTTGCTATTATTGTCTACCGGGCTTTAAATTGGTAAGAAATGATCGTACAGGTAAAGTAGGAGATGGAGTAGCAATATATCTGCGCAGCGACAATGCCTATAAGATCATAGATTCCTCTCCCTCCCCCTACTCTGCTAATAGCGAGCATATTTTTTTAGAAATTCATATCGGGCTTGCCCAAGCCGCTCTCGGTGTTATTTATTGCCCACCAGGAGTTAATTATTTCTCCAGTATTGAGCCGGTCCTAGAATCTATGTCTACGGAGTACACACATCTGATAGCTATAAGAGATTTTAACACCGATTTCTCTCGACTCAATCTCTCTATTCTACCGTCATCACCTACGCACCATAACATTGACGTCCCAGACACCTTACTTGACCTGATACTTACCTCTTCACCATTCCTTGTAATTCAACATGGACAATTCTTGGCTCCAGGATTCTCGAGGCATGACTTGCTTTTTTTATCTTATAAATTGAGGCCTCCTAAACTCACCCCTGAAAAAATTTGGTTGCGCGCCTTTTCTAGAATTAATGCAAGTTACTGACCGATGACGCTGCCAAAGTCGATTGGACTACAGTGGCGGCTGCATCTACGGTGAACGACCAAATTACGTTGTTAAATCTCTCAATTTTGATCGACATGCTCCAATAAGATCCGTTAAACTGAGAAATCCTCAAGCGCCCTGGATAACCCAAGGAGTTCGCATAGCTATGAAAAGAAAAGGCGTAACCGGGGTTTCAGAGCATTTAAGCGTAACAGAAACAGCGATAATTGGAACTTATACAAATATGCACGCAATCGGTGTAACCAGATTGTACGAGCTGCCAAACGAAGATACTTCCACAGTCAAATCATAAATGCTTCCTCAGCAGACATATGGAAGTTTTTGAATTCCTTAGGTTTTTGTAAAAAACAAACTAAGCTTGTATCTAGTTCACTGCTCCCTAACGATATGAATAACTATTTCAGCTCTTCTACTTCCTTATGTTCTTCTGTTAAATCTCTAACAATTTCAAAAATCTCTTCCATGCCTAAATCTAACTTAAACATGTTTTCTCTTTCTCCAGTGTCCAGTGTTGTATCCAACATTAAATCTAACGCTGTCGGCTACGATAATATATATAGGTCCATGATCATTCCATTATTAAATGAGTCTGTACTCTGATTTATATTTTTTAAAACGTTGCAACCTTCTTGGTAATAAAAATTTAAAAATTCGCGGGAAATCATTTATCAATTGTTTTTTATCACAAATCAAAGTTCTATATGCGCAACGAAAATGGAATTAAGTCGAAACGATTTTAGAGCCATGAATTTTAATGATTTTAAAAGTTCTCAGTCAAAGTCAGCTGGGCTGTTAAATATTCTACCCTTATGTTGATGTTGGTATAATTAGTATTTCGTTGATTTGTGATAACTTTGGGTTATTTTCGCTTAGAATCAGAAGTACAGCATGTTCACAAGAGTGGTGTCGATTGTCAGTGTCATATCCAACCAAATGAATTAGCATCATGGCTCAGCGGGTTCAAAGAATTGACAAAATTAAAGTCACTCTCCATATTTCTGTCTTTTCACAATCATATTCAAGAATGGGCGCAATGGCACAGACTTTGTGTATCAAATTGTAATTTGTAATATACAAATAATTTTATGTTTCATTATTACAGCGGTGATGTTTTCTTAATGAAAGAGATTACCGTAAAATGTTTTGAAATATTTGATAACATTGCTTCTTTTTTTAATGTTAATTTCTACGTGAGATACATTTGGTTAAGGTATTTGAGTGCACGATTCAACAAAGCCGCAAATTAATTTCA
>DWJZ01009231.1:0-10831 GCA_018249125.1 Asbolis capucinus
TAATTATTTTTATTGTATTTCATAAGAATCCTTAGTAGTATAATATACACTTATTTTCTTTTGCAATGTGGTATTTGAAAATTGTACTCCCGAATGGTGCTTCTCTTCGATTCTTCTAATTTTATTCGCAACAATTTTCTAAAACATAATTATTTCTTGCTTCGATGTCTACCAATCCGCATTTGGCCAACAAGGTGGAGTTGGCCTATACCCCTCACATTGTAAATCGAGACCCAAGTGGTACAGTTACGGGTTGAGCCTGGGATCCTGGCAGTGGGACACTAGTTTCAACAGTATACACTATATTAGTATTATAGTATGCTATGTTTTATTATAACAGCTCAATAAAATGAAACATATATGCAAGTAGCAATCAATACTATATTTTCTAATAAATAAATTACAATATACTTACATACTATAGTTAGATTCTCATGTACAAATTGTACAAGAAACTTAAAAACAAATTTTAAAGTAATAAACATGTAGATTGTGACAATGTACGAATGAAATATAAAAAAAAATTGAATTGCTTATGAGCTATTTATTAAATTAAAAGTACTAAAACTGTGTTATTATCGTTGTTCAAAATTCTAAGTGTAGTAGGTAAAAGCATTAAAATCGATCTCGACCTTAGCAAGGTTTCAGCAACTTTATGTTGTAGAAATTACTTACTAGCATAAACCTATTATTCGATATATTTGTATACCTAGTAAAATTAAGCATAATAATGCATATTAAAAATTATGCCAAAACGATTTCTAAACACCGTTTTTTGTTATTCTAGCTTTGCTTTATTCTATAGCTCTATATTGCACTTACAGATCAACAGTAAATGTTGGATTTAGCCTCAAATCTGGCACACTATTTCTTCTCGGTTTTTGTTGTAAAAGCTCTTTAAAAGAAATGAGACCAGATGCGTTGGTGTCTAGCCTTGAATGGTATTTGGACGGATCAGTTGTAGGTAAATAAGGATACTCGCTGAGATAAGTCTGTGCATTTCTTATTTGATTCTCTTTTGCAAAATCATTTAGTTGAGATACCGCCAGTTCATACGAACTAAGTTTCTTATCTGATATATTTTCCATTGACTTAAAAGTTTCGAGAACTGCTTTTTTATGGGGTATACCTCGTAAACTACCTTGTCGACTTAATCTGCCTTCCATAACGTCGTTGAATAAATCTTCAACGTTAAATTTTTCGGAGATCTTAACCATTTTAGTACTACCTTCTTCTTTATCTTTTAACTCATTCCAAGCTTTAGCTAATTCCGAAGAGGGCAGTGAATTAGATTTAACTTTCTTTTTAGATTTTCCTTGGCTTATTGATTTATTATCCCTAAGAGATTCATTGGCACTACCATATAATAATATTTCACATTCGTTAAGCTTCCGCGATTTTTTCTGTTCCCTTAATTCTTCGAGAGATTGAAAATATTGCTTGGCAATTTTGAAACGGTTCTTATATTCTGTGTTTACTGTTTCTATCTGTCGTTCTGGGGAAGATTCTGGAGAATTTTCTCGACTTTTGTCGACTATTTCTAAGTCAATATCTGAAAGACTTAAATAGTTGCAATCTTGATCCTGATTAGACATAATTTCAATATCAATTGAGTCACTTGTACTATCAGGAGTTATGTTTCTTGATATTGTTGTTCGTTGGGAATTTGTCGATGTACTGTCACTACCACTTGTAGACGAAGAATGTTGTTCAGGTGAAGTTTCTTTTTTTAATGTATTTAATGATTTTTGTTTTAATGTTTGAGTTCCTGCAACGAAAAGATTGATACATTACATTGTTGATTTTAGTAAGATATAAAAAGTAACAGAATATTAAACTTTAGGTACCTGAATCTGAACTGTCCACTTGCATAAATGCAAGTGATTGTTGTGAGTCTGATTTTCTTTTCTTATACGGCTGTGGTGACTTCGATTCAAGTGACGATTTTGACACTCCTTCATATAGTGATATGAAATTTTTTACGCTAATTTTTGGCAAGTCCTCGTAAGATTTATGTTTGTCTAGATCTTCTTCTGAAGATTTATTTGTCACTTTACTAAATATATCCATTTCCGATTTACTGATAGAAGTTTTCAGTTTACATGTGTTTAAATTGCAGTCTGTTTTTTTATAGTCATTCAATTCCTTTATACCCATTTTAACACACTCACTATCATTAGTATGTTCTGCATTTTGGTTCATTGTGTGTTCATTTTCAGGCACTAAAGACAAGCACACAGAATTTTGATCCGACAAATTATTGTTGTGAATGCTCGAGACCGACTTATCATCGAAATTAGATGTTTCTGATTTAGCTTCATTGGTTTGGTTGACATCTTGGACACTTTTAGTAAACGTAGTTTTTGTATTATTGTCTTCAAAAACTTTCATTTCTTCATTACGCTTCTGCTGGTTTAAATTTTGAAGTGATTGGCATTTTCTTCGTACCCATGGTAATTCCTCTGTCCGAGATATTTTATGAAATAAAGATATGCGACTAGACACCAAACCTGTTTCTTGTCCAATAACTCTGACCTCACCAGATGAATTATCATCCCTGCTAGGTTTTCCTAAAAAGGTATCTAATTTACTTAATATTTGTCTTCTTGATGTGCCAAAAAATCTCTTGGGGCTCGTTTCAAATGCTATAAAAACCTCTTCTGGTATATCTTGCTTGGTATTTGGTAATTCCAAATTTTGCTCATCATCTATGCTAATAAAATTAGATTCTTCAATGTTTGGAACAAAGTTTTCTACTGCTTTTGGGCGATCTTCCTTTAGCGACGATTTTGGTCTTACGTAACTAATTTCTATTTCTTTTTCCGTCTCTAACTTATTATCCCAGAAGGTTTTCCATTTTTCAACTAGTTTTATACCTGTACTTTGTTGCTCCACGATCGATTGGACAACAGACGTTTCTTGTCCATCTGCTTGTTTAAGATTTACAGGCTTAGAATGTTTTTGATAATCTTCAGTAGAATTCAGAAAGTTTTTAATCATTTGCTTACCCTTTTTTTTACTTAAAGAATCGTTGTGCTTTAATGGCTTAGAAGACAGTCTTCTCTTTTTTTGTTGTGCCTTCATTTCATCTGTTTTAGCTTGAATTTGGCGAATTCTTTCATCCCAATATTTTTTTTTCTCCAATACTATATTTGAATACGTCTGGTCCCCAAATTGATGTTCTTCTTTGTTTCGAACGTGTTCAATTTTGATAGGTTTGACATGAAGGAATCGACTTGCTGAATCTGATTCAGTAACATTTGCCTGAACCTCAGAAATCTTTCCCCCTGATTCTTCAACATGTCTTTTCACATCTGATAGTTCTTCAGACGCAGAATCGACACAAACGTCATTACTCTCAATCGTGTACTCTACCTCTAAATTAAGTAACTTTTCTGGTGTACTAAAATCTTCTGACTGTGGATAGTAATCGTTAAATATTTCATCCAGTTCAGAAAATGCAGTTGTTACTGGATCAGTGTCAGTTTCATTTATTGAATCCTTCATGTCTGTGTATTTTTCTTCTATGATCGGAGTAAAATTTGGACGTTTACTGATTTTCAAATCTTCATGTGTTTTGTATGTATTTAAATTTTCTTTTAATTCGCTACAAGTTTCCCATATTTCTCTTTCTGCTGGTCCCATAGTGGACAGTTCATCGCTAAGAGGAAACAGCTGTTTACTAAGAGGTTCAGATAAAGAATTATCATTATTGTTGCTATCTGGCGAACTGCTAGTATCATCGATACTTACGTAAGCGGAATCCCATGTATCTTTTTTAGGAGAAACGCTAAGAAGTGGTATGTTTGAAACGACCTTACTTTGATAGGAATCATTGGATGAACTAGACGTATGGTAGGAACAGTGTCCCGATGAATTATTTTCACAATGTAATTTGACGTATGTAGATGAAGGAGTGACACAATGTTTTTCGTCTTTTTGGGCATCCAAAATACCACTATCGGCACTTGAAACAATGGAATCCAGATGTGGTTCTGGAGAAGCCGCTCTCAGAATTGGAGGTAGAGAAACAGGTGCTCCAATTATAAAATCTGTAACGGGAAGTTCATCTTCGTATTGTTTTGCTTGGTGGTGATGGGTAAAAAATGGATTTATGAATTCATTTCCAAGAATTTCTTCCATTTTGTCTTCTTTGTTACTATCTATGTATAAAGATTCATCTCGTTTTAGTGTTCCACCTGAAATAATTTTGTATACTGGCGATTTAGGTCTTTCCAAATTTATTACATTAATATCAACAAAAGGATTTATAGCTGATGCACTATTGTTTTCTTCTTGATTACGAAAAATTACTTTTATAGAACCATCTCCTATTTCTTCGCTCTGAGAGTTATGTGTTTCATATTCCGTAGCTAAAAAGGCACCCAATTTTTTTTCCGTTGCATAATTTTCAGTATACATATCATTTATGAATGGATTGTTAGAAGATTGGGTTGTATCCACGGACAATTCGTCGTCTTCAAATGGATCTCCTGAAATTTTGTATTTTTCCAGATAGTCCGGACTACGAAATATAACATCTTCGTTTAAACTTTGGTTGTCTTCTTGACATAGCCTTGGTTTTTCGGTTATTAAGGATACTGATATACTTTCAGGTATAATAACTCTATTTTGTTTTTCTGGAATTATTAAGCCATGTAAATTAGAGTCAATAAATGTTGAATTGACAATATCTGGTATATCTTGTGGAGATTTTGATAAAACGCAAGTGGATTTCGGTTGTGATAATATTCTTTTATTTCTGAGATCACTTAGTTCCTTACAAATTCGATTCATTTGTATTACTTTTTTTACAGTTTTATTGAATAAATCTTTTTTGCGTACATTTTTGTACTTATTTTGTTTATTAAGCTGTGATTTAAATGACGATAAGTCAGCGTTGTCAGTTTGTAACAAGTATTTTGCTTCTTCGTCCGTAATTTTTTCCAGACAACCATTCTCTCTCAACAACATCTTTTCTGTGACAAAATCAACTATTCTTAATACTACTTTTCTGTCCGCTTTAACATCAACAATGTCGATTTCTTCCCCATCTTCGAGGCAAAAGCTCTCTTTTTCTAAAACTCCAACTATATTATTCGTTGCTGTTACTTTGAATGGAGAACCGACTATACCTTGACCTCTACTCGTTATTGATATTTCATATTTGCCTAAACAATTCACAATGTATCCTACTCTTGCGTGATCTTCTCTTAATTCAATATCTATTTCTATATCGTAATTCGTTTTCGGTATGAAATATGTTTTATTCATGTCGTTTTTCCCATAATTTCTCAAGTAAGTGGCACCTTGTGTTATGGGTAATGCTGTTTCGGTAAAAGTAAGTTTTCGTTCTAACCCTAAGAGTCTTTGTCGTATAAGTTGCGCCTTGCCTAGTATAGGTGGAAGTACGGTCATTCCGTATGCATCCTTAGGACCTCTTATCAGTATCGTTACTTCTCCTGGGTCTAATGATTGTTGAGCTGTAGGATATATTTTGAAATATACTTTGTTATTGACTTGAGCTGCCGTCAAACCGGAGCCTCTGGCTACGTAATCAAGGGTCACTTGGATGTTTTCTGATCTGTAGTCAGGAGATGTCCTTTGTGATGTTGGTCTTGAAACAGGCGGAGTTAATTTGGCAATTGCAAGCCGGATTCGGTCTAGATAAGTCGCCAATTTCCATTCTTGGTGCCTGCTTAATGAGTCACATGATTCTAGTTCTTGACGAGAGAAAACCTGAAAAATACGAATATGTTTTATTTAAACAAAGATATAGGTTAAGGTGCGGTTAAGGAAAGCTTGATGTTCAATATGTTTTGAACGTAAAATGTTCAACTTTTATATTACCTTCGAAGAGAATGTGCCTAACCACAAATCTAAGTGAAACCGACCGACTTGGGCATAGCAATCAAGTGTTTTTTTTTTAATAAGACTTTCGACTATTCTTAGAACCCTTGTTTGTAAGTGTATTACAGAAAAAGATTAATTACAACACCTACTAGTATTATTAGGGCTCTCTATAATCTATAAACTGTCCGAAATTTGAAAAATTGGGTTACCATGAGAGGTAGAATTTAAATAATTAACTCACAGGTTCAACACCAAGGTAAGTATCAGCGATCGCCTGCGCATGTTTCAAGGACAGCCTGGTAGGGGGGTGACCTGCGCAGGCGCCGGGTAATGCCCCGTCCAACACGCCGCACAGGATCCATCCATGACGCCACACCGTGTCCAGGTGCTCCACCCTTACTGGCCCAACTTCTGCTATCCATTGTAATACTGCTTGCTTCTGCTCGTCACTCGAGAACACGACTGAAAGGAGAACAGAATAATAAGTACTAAAACTTGTACGAAGTTATGACAGTTTTTGCTTAGGACCGTTTTACTGAACTGTGCATCGTCTTTTAATGAATTGATCTCGTGTAAAGATCTACAAATCTTTCAAACATGTGTTGGATATTCTTTAAAATTGTATGCCATATTAAAAGCGACTGTAAGTTAGAACTAGCAAAAAATATTTCAATTTTCTATATCCATCAGCCTTCGAAGGTCCACTGCTGGACATAGGTTGAGAGTGAGCCTTTTAGATCCAGGGGGTGCTCGCTGTCTTCTTTAGGTCTCTAGACCACCTGGTTCAGAGGGGTTACGTATAAATTAAGATATACCATCAAACTGTAGAACTTAAATTCGTTAAGCAAACAAAAATATGAAGAACTCAAACCTATCAGATTACACCTATATAAGTTTCGCTAACTTTCTCTTTTTAATATCAACTAATGTACCAGATCAGACTACAGATAAAAGTTACAGATGCTTACTAGCTCTGAAAGCTGAGTCGATGTGTTTTAAAAACTTGAAGAGGAAGCTCTGTTGGCCCCAAAATAAGGTGAGCAGAGTTGCGGGCGCGATATACCGCAGCGTCGTCAATATGGCGTCGAGGGCGGTTGACCACATGCCTTGCTCCTCGAACTCTGGATACTCGGGGATTGTAAACAATCCTGGAAAAGATAGCAAATTTGTAAACACAGACCCTTTTTAAAAGTTTTTATTTTGCATGAATCTTTCGTCATCAAGAGATGACATTGCATTATCATAATAAGTATGACCAGATACTACGTTCAGGATTGGCTCCAGGCAAAGAAACTCCTCAACCTGTACAATAGGTACAGTTATGAAATTTTATGTTTGTTGCTATTAAGGCTCTATAAATAAAGCTTGTATTTATTAGACTTTATTGTACGTTGTTTGTTATTTACAAGCAAACAGACAGACGGGTTACGTGATGGTAAGTGAGCAACTACCAGCTATTCATTCTTAAATTAAAGGTAACTTTAGTATTATGTTTTAAGTATATAATGAGACTTTCGTTAAGTTGGTTGCTATAATTGTTTCCACTTTGAAACCGCTTCAATACATAAGCAACTGGCTGGAGTGTTACTAAAAGCTTACCAGCCAGGAAGAAAGTGATAGAATTTGAATCGCCACACACACACACACTGTTATCCGTAACTGTCTCACTGAGAGGCTTGGGTTTCCTTTCACCATGTGAAGGGTACTGCCTATAGTCCACTACGCTGGCCATGTACAGATTGGTAGACTTCACACATCTAATAACTTAATAACGATCAAGTATACAGGTTACCTAACGATGTTTCCTTCACTGAAGTAATTGATAATTCATAAGTAATAAGCACATAACTTTGCGATGCGTACAGGATACAATGGCCTATTATGAGGCCAATATTTAAAATCCTAGACTTTCAATACTTAACACAATTACCGCCCCTGTGTTTTCACAAAACTACGCGTAACAAGGAGAGGTATTTTATACTAACCAATACTTCTCGGATATTCGGTAAACAAGACATCTTCTTCAAATTGTTGCATCAACTCTTCGAAAGTGTCTGACATTTTCGTGTCTATTGATATCTCGTCAATATTTCCATCATTTGCAATACCTAACACGTTAATTTAACACTAAGGCTACGTTAGAATTTTCTTTCGTACAATGGTTTGTGTTCTCTAGTGGCAGTTTAAATTACATTTAAAAGATTTTACTGTAGATAAAGTGCTAGGTAAAAATATATATAAGTATGTATTTATAAATATATGTACGTTTATCAGTTGTGTGTGAGTTGTCATGTGATATTTATTTATTTATGTTATTTCTATTTTATACGATTTATATTATAAGCGCGATAACGGTACGACAAAGTAATAAAAAAACGTATTAAACAATTTACAAAAATTATAAAAAAAATATGGGTCCCACAAGTTCCCTACTGTCCCTGGCTGGACCTCTAAAAACTTGTAGAACTCAGATTTAATAATTATTTCCATAATTTTAGGTCAGATTTTTTTTATTGAGTTATAAGGATCTGTCACATAAATATCTGCCCCAGCTGAATCGAACTCGAGACTCTTGTAGAAATTATCAGTGCCAAATAGGCGATAGGGCTGTTCTCATATTTTATCATTCGCTGTAATGAAGTCTTATGGGTTCTAACATGGGAACATGTGCATGGCTGTTAACGGTAATCTTCACATATTACGCCTTTATCCGTATTTGATCATCGCAAGGGACAAATTGCTTCGATCATTACGAGGTCAGTATACAATGGTGTGAAAAATTTTAAATGATGGACGCGCCGTAAAATGATATTCTCTATAAACATAATTTAATTTCTTAATAAAAGGGAAATTTTAAATGTTCTCTCGTCAATAGTGGCATTCTTTATAAACATTATTAATTTTATTTATTTCCGCCAATCACATTCAGCTAGTTTGTATTTAATGTACACCCAGGCGGCTACTAGTTCAGCTAGTCTTAAAAGGTAAGCAAACGAGACGAATATACAATAGGTACTGTATGTTTTACAGAAATAATAACAGTAATACGTAGTACCAAATAAATAGTAAAACCCCTTAGCTCCTTATATCCTACTAATATGATAAATGCGAAAGTTTGTGAGTATGAATGGAAGACGGATGGACGTTTGTCCCTCTTTCAAACGCAAACTACTAAATAGATCTCACTGAAATTTTGCAAAGTTGTAAATTATAGTATGAAGAATTAATATAAACTATAATTAGTTTACAATAAAATTTAACTAAAGATAATAATTTGGCAGTAGCATAAGAAAGAAATGCACACTAAAAACCACGAATACGCGAATGCATTTGTCATGATTAACGCTCAACTTTATCCAAAAAAGACGAAAAAATACATCTAGAGAGCAAACAATTTACTCACGTGTAAACTTATCGAAGTACTTGATTGTTTTACCACTCCAGATATTTCCTGCACTTAGAAATTCACGCACTCTATTTAAAATTATCACACAAACTGGACTTACAATGAACGTGATGTCACCAAGTACCTAATTTTCATTAGCCAAATGTAAATATTACAATCTTATCGTTGAAACACTGTTGGATAGCTTGATTACAAACTGATAACTGAATTGAATGAATCAGGTTATAATTGTTTCTGTCAATAAACGTGTGTGTATAAGTTATCTCAACTATTTTCTGTTTGTCTGAGGAACGTTTAAATCCGTTTGTGCGTTTATTATCATCTAATATCTGTGTTTTTATAGATATGTTTATCTCTTCTCAGTCTATGATAACAGTTGATATATGTCCTATTCTTTTTAGATTTTATTCTTTTGGTATTTTTATCTGGGAATTGCTCTAGATATTGTGAATCTCCTTGAACATATTGTCCTAGGAATACTTCAGTGTACATTTTGGGGTTAATTATTTTATGGATGGTGGTTTTTTTTTGTGATAAAATAAATCCTGTTTTTTGCCTATATTGTACTGTAGCTGTAGTCTGTCTGTGTACCAAGTTTCATCTTTATCATTACAATAGATAGCCTCATAAAGTAATGCAACATCCATTACAAATTTTAATATGCAATATTAAATATCTTAGGACAATTTACACACGCCCATTAGAGCATAAACTAACTCGCTAAGTTTGTAATGTAGTGATCAGATAACTGGTAATGCATACTATAAATAGACCTAAACAAAGATCAAGTAATGGTGTTCACCACAAATAAAATTATTCTGGGTGGAAACCGAACCTAAGACCACTGACTTAGCAGTCAGCTTTACTAACCACTAGAACAAAATACCAGTTTCTATTATTTTTTGTTATTTGATTTGCAGTTTAAACAGAAATTTAAGTTTTTAAATGTTTTAGTTTTAATTCTTTCATAGCAATTGTGCTCCATAGTCAGATGTGTTCCACTGTGTTGATATATCTTCCGCAATAAAAAAACAATATAACAGTTTGTGTGAATAAATAACCTTTTATTAACTATTTTATTACACTTTCATTTGTAACAGACCTTCAGTGCTATCATTGTTACAATAGAGAAATCTCAGGTATATGAGAATGGGAATTTTCACAGAAATTCGTCTTACTGTATTCATATTTTGATTGTTATATTAAAGAATATGGAGGTCGAGGTATGACCATATTGAAGAAGAAATAAAATGGGACTTCTTCTATACCTGACCCCTGAATGAAGTGGACAAATTACCTGCCGCACTTACAGTCGTTTAATGGTTAATTAAATCTCTGCTAAGTCCAGTTTTGCATGCAGACTAACACGAACACAGGCATAGAGATAATGAATAAGCAGACTAATCTTAATTATAAAAAAAATTTTTTTGGATTCTATTTTCTAATAAATAATCATTTTTATAATTAAAAAAGGACTTCAAATCCCTTTCACAAGTAATACAATGAAACGATCATTGTCAACGTAGTCGCAACTAGTTAAATAACGCATTATTAATGATAACTCAAAAACGA
>DWJZ01009232.1:0-10831 GCA_018249125.1 Asbolis capucinus
ATTTTAGTTACACCAACAAAGTGAAACACCATCACAATCACCAAGTACATTTAGTAAAACACAAAAAAAAAACAAGACAAGTGTCACCTCAATTAATTTATTATTATTATTGTAATTCTTTGTAGAATACGCTCAATATTATTATCATTAAAGTTCTAATAGGTATTCAAGATCTTTTACTGTGAGTAGCTACATACATATATCTTGAATCTGTGAATACTGATCACTCGCAATGACTGTGAGTGAGAAAAACAGTTTGAAGGGAATAGTTGCTTGAATCCAGAGCTTGATACTAACATTTGTACCTAGTCTTAGTTTAATATAATAGATGATTCACCATCGTCAACACATCGTCACCGCAACACTGCGGGACACGCGCACGACGCTATACACTAGTACCGAGCCACCGACGGCAACTATCGACGCCCGCATATAGATAACTTTACTTACTATTAAAAATCTTAAATACTAAACGAGTTCAAATAATATTTAGTCAAGGGCACAAGCTACTACATCACTGTGAAGGTGGCCGTGGCTGAATGGTGTTCGGTAACGATAACAGTTAACTACATTGTGTCATAATATTTTAATCAAATCCGGACATGCTGGCTTAGTGGTTTGAACTTAGATTTTACAAAACTATGTTTTATCTAAAGTATATGACATTGTCGTTAAAGAAATCCGTGAAAAAATCTGCACCCAAGAGGTTTTTATTGCAAGTTGATTGGGCACAAAATTATGAAAATAAAATTAGCTATAATAACCCGCAAATAGCATTAATAAAATTGACAAACTAGGGCGGAATCGAAAAAAACCCCGCCTCGTAGGCAACGTCGCCCACTGAGCTATGACGTCGGCAGTCGGTGAAAACACTCATTGTTAGGAGTGTGTCATCTGTGTACACAAAATATCTTTAAAATAAAATAGAATAACTTCAATATGCCAGCTATAGGGCGCTGTATACACAGGGGCTGTTCTCTAATAATAAGCGACCTCATTGAGTTTGTCGAGATGTTATTTGCTTAACCTGACATTGTAACGCACTCGCGGATAAAAATCTGCATTCACAATACGGGTCGTTGTAATGAATGGCGCCGACAGCTCTATCACAATCTGGGGCAAAGAACACTGTTCATAAATCAGATCGGAATTTTTATTTGTTATCGAATCTATGAGGCCTACGGCTACAGTGCACTTCACCACGCTGCTCCAGTGTACAGCGATGAAAAAGTTTGCGGACTTCTTACCATATAACGATAACAACGGGGTGTAATCCCTTTGTGTATCATTCCAAACACAGAAGTTTTCTTTTGTTTTCTTCCATTCAGAAATGAAATTTGATTTGGTTCATTAGGTATTTGTTATTAGGTCTGAAATGACATTAAATGGAACTCGTATACTATGTCGTTAAAGGACGTACTAATATTATTGAAGTTTCAAGAATTCCGTACAGACTATCTCATCTTTCATATTATATTGGCTAAATAATACTTTGTTCATTAAATACTGTGAAGAGTAATAATTCTTGGATGCTATGATGTTGATATCAAAATTTTGTCAATGTGTATTGTGTGACCATACCTCATATTAGTGACGTCAGTTGCTTCAGGCGGCCGATTACACATCTATAAGTATTGTTATCCTACAATGACATTGTTAGAGCGCTGCTTGTACTATTAAACGGTTTTTTAAATGCTGTTTAAAATCTTGTCAAACTCTCCAAGTAATTAATAACTCTCTGACAACTATTAATTAACATTCCAGTGAACAGGAAATCTGTTTCATCGACTGTAATTGTCAATCGTCATTGTGGAGTTCTTTAAGGCAGTCACGTCACGGCAGCGACGAGATTATAAAACTTATATTAACATAATCAATCGTAATTGCTCCAACAATAGTAGCAGAGAGAGCCCGGCAGCGAGTAAGACCAACTTCAATTTCAAAAACTATATCCATCAACGGTTACGTTAGCACTGTTCATGATTCTTTGGAACGAAATTCTGTAATTCTCGTTGCATAAAGAAGTCTGGCCTCGCCACTGCACTGTTCCTCGTCTTTTGTCAGTTCGTGCGACTGCCGCTTGACACGTGAATTTTAATATTTCTCTTTTTTATGGAAATTTTGTGACTTCCGTAAGCGGCCGCAGTGCAACCAATTTTAAATCAAACAAAAGCTTCATGTAAAGGTCGTTTGAGTGACATACTTTGTAATCTATATATATATATATATATAGAGCTGACTGGCACGTCACAACTTCGTACACACAAAATAGTAACCTTATGAAAACACAATGTAATAAATTAATTCTGATAAAAACTTTGTTGTTGATACGAAATCAACTTTTTTTAGTTTTTCAGTTTTGTGCTTTTATTTCACTCATAATCACATTTATGAATAACATAATGAAAAAGAATAATTAGAAACGTAAAATATTGCACTAGAATATATACCGTATGTATTAATATTTATAATTCAGGAAAGTTAAAAATAAAAGAAGCCATCAAACGATACATGTATTACATATTGTAGTCTCCCATATCAATCTTATAAAATCAATACCGAACAATATCTTATAAAAAGGAAATATAAAAGGATTATAGAGTACTGACTTAATATGTTACGTACTTATCTTCATCAAATCTATCTTGGTACTCGTTTTGATTAAAATTAGTTCAGCAGTTTAAGCGTGAGAGCGTAACAGACACACAAATAGACAGAGTTAGTCTTCTATTAATAATATCAGTATGGATTTGCCTCAAAGATAAATTGAATTGATGATACAGAGTGTATGTGACAAAACGAATGTAATATACGTTGCACCAATATCCAGTGTGCGCTCCCAAACAGATACGATCATTAAAAACTCGTTAATATATTTAAAAGTCAATGTAACCTTTACAAGTTTTCAGCTGAAGTTGGGAACAGGCGCTAATCTTAAGTATATAAAACTGAAGTTCTAAAACTGTTCCAACTTCAAATTATAATATGGCGGCGACCGGACAGTTCGCCAGCAATCTGATCGTTTAACTTAAACAGACTGAAGGGAACTTCTTCCCAAGAACTTATACAATAAAGAAGGGGACAATAAAAGAGAATGAATGCATATTCTTTTTATTCCATATAAAATAAAGTAATAAGTACAAAATACATGAGAGCGGAATGAGAGCACGGCAAGGTTCTTTAAACAATACAGTATTAATAACATTCAGACGATGTATTGTATATATATGTAGATAATGCTCTGACACAAATCTCTCATTGGTTTACAAAGAACGGCCTAGTTTTAAATGCATAAAACAACAAACAATATATAATTCGTGTTACCAGATGGAAAGACTGTAGATAAATCCCTAAAGTTAAACAATGAAACATTGATTACAAAGAAATCCTCAGCCTCAATGGGAGTAACCTGAGATAGTGGGCCGCAATGGGGCATGTAGCAGCCCTTGCCCTTGCCCTAACTCGGCAGGCCGCATACGCTGTTAGGAAAATAAGACAGTTACTGATGTTGATACTGCGAGACTTGTTTATTTTGATATTGTCGTGTCTTATGGCGTCTGGTTGTGGGGTAAGGCCAATATCGATCAAATGTTCGTTCTTCGACAGAGAGCTGTAAGAGCTACGTATATGTATGTATGTTAGGAAGTCGGGAGTCGGTTATTTATGAATACGATGATAGAACGAGACTTTAGGCTAAATCAAAGAATTCTTTTAAATATATTTTATTAATAAATTTATAACTCAAGGAGGGACTTTGTATGGTAACATTTTGACTTTCGTTAAGTAATCTTTTGGTTCCAAAGAGGAAAGACACAGTTTTCATTTCGTTTCAAAGAACACTACATTGAAAGCAGAAGCCTTACTACCGAGCAGGTGACTTCTGTACGTCTTGTACGACAGACTGGAAGGCCAGCATGGGGTCGGGGTTTGTATTCGATTGTGCGCTTTAAGGTTCGAAATTGTCAATAAAATAAAAATGTATTAATAATAAATAATGCAGATAAAGCATCACCACGCAAGCATTGAAAATCATTCTTCTCGAATTATTCCATTAACACTGATACTGCGATATACTCTATAATATCTGCTTACCGCTCCAACATAATCTTATCTCTGCATAAGACCTACCAAAATAACGGATGATCGAGGCTCGCAGCGACAACGTGATTAGGATTATACAATGGATTTAAAATCTGTCAGTGAAGGTGTTGGGATTGCGTAATATGTATATTGATCCATCTCAATCGGGTTCGTATCGATTATTATAGAATATCAATATTAATAGAAGTATCTTTTGTGTCACTCCTTTATGACCCTTTAGGACTCCTGACTCAGCCGTCGGAGAAGGTGTTCTCATGAGGATTTCAGGGCCAGTTCTTAATGACGACGATCGGTGACGTCCGTGATGTTTCTGTTTACTGAGCATCATTTATGACTTATAATTCCTATGGCTCGTCTGCGTGTTTATCAGCTTTTTCCATTAAAATGTATAAAGTTAGTTAATAAGGTAGTTAGTAAGAAAGTATAAAAACTGCAACTAAAGTACGAAAGTAGTTAATTTTTATTATTACTGATCTCTGGCGATGTCTTTCAGACTGCTTGCATGTGCAGGCCGCAGTGGATAGAAAAATAAGGTAAAGTCGCCCTCCTCGCATCTGGCTAAAGTTGCGCTTAAAATTATATACCGGTATTTGATCATTTTATAACATTGAAATAAAACTATTTATAGTTGTTATCTAAATAGTTTCATTTCACTTTATTGCCATCCATATAAATATATAAATAAATATGAATATCTTTGGACAACTCACACACGGCCGTCTGACCCCAAACTAAGCATTAGCTTGTACTATGGTGATAAAACTACCAATAAACATAATTTTTTTTATATACTTACAAATATAAATATTTACACCCAGACAGACAGAACACACATTCCTGTTCATTACAAAAAGTTTGACCTGCGTGGGAATCGAACCCTCGACCTTCGGCGGTGCAGTCAGGTTCACCAACCACTAGACCAACTGGTCTATCTACATACACTTAAATATGTTGGTCTTGCATTTTTTCTTACGTCATAGTGGTGCACAGCATTCAGACTGAACAAACTGAAAACTTCGACAAATTTTTTCGTGTTCCACGTAACGTGAAACAACATATGTAAATTAGTCGAAAATATGTGAAGGACGTGCGGCGCGGGTGACAAGCTGCGCGCTCACTCCACGCGCTCGCTCGCAGTCGGCGCGACACCGCGTGTCACACACTGTTACACTCACCGTACTGTACGAGTATACGAGGCGTTTGGGCAAAAACACTGTCGTTTTTATCGACTCGAAGGAATTACTTGTCTCCCAAATATCTCGATCAAAACAAAAAGCCATGATACGTGACCCTCCAACCCTAACGCAAAGACAATTCTGAAAATAAGACATAACACATACTGAGATAGAAGTAAACTTCTTAGAAATCAAGACATCTGGAACAAACAATAGAAAGAAAGGGTTATTAAAAGGTTAGATTGTCTGAATTTCATCAACTGTTCTTCACAAGTTGAATTAACCGTTTCTCTTATTTAATTCTGTTATCTTTCCAACAACAACAGCACTACAATGTGCACACAATATTTAGTATACATATGTATGTCTGGTAGTTCGAACATATAATGTCTGGTAGTTCGAACATATCGCATGTTTAATGGAATAGTGACCAATTAGTAGATAGGTAAGAATTGAGTTACATACAGATACAGGCTACTGTTAGTGCCATCTATCATCTACCGTTTGAATTATGTTGAAGTTACGCATTGTTCCCACCCTAGCGATATATCCGTCTCTTTCACTTTTGTGGGATCTCATAACTTTTTTTTTCGAGTAACGACTCATGTCAGTATGTGTCCGATGCTTGTGCAGTGAGGTTATAATTGTTTTATTGAAAATAGCCCCATTCGTTGTTAAGTGTGTTTACCCCAAAATTCGAAGGTAAGTTACATCAAACTTTGTAACCTTATACTGACAAATTAAATTTTAGGTCACTTTATTCCTTATTTTTATAACATATTACGTGAAACATTAAGTGTTAAGCCACTGTATCATTGACCGTTACTATATTTTTCGCGACCAATTACGAGTTAAATCAGTTTACTATTAAAATATATCCATTATAAAATGTAACAGTTTGTTACATTCAAATATAAGTCTGTTTCCTACTAGAAGTAAATGTTACTTAGAAGTCTCAATATAAGTTGAGTCTTTGTTTGACAAAAATAATGTAATTATAATGCGTAATTTTTTCATTGTTTGTAAATATTGTATTTTAAGTCATTTTCAGTCTAAATATTTTCTTTTAACAAGTGGCATATTACTTACTATTTATGTTTTAGGTTGATCATGTCATCTAATAGATCGAAAAAAATTATAGAGCTTGTTCAGTATAGATGTCAGACACCACAACCGGCAACACAAGATGAAAATTATGAATCGGTGCCATCAACTGACGTGAAGGTAACAGTTTCAGACAACTTTAAAATATAAGATATTATATTTTTTATTTATTTGTATTACTACTAAAATGCGTTATTTTATTGTTTTAGATGTTGGCTGATACAAAAAACATGCCGGAAAATGACCGTTACTCAAACGTAAAGGATTTTTTTGAGAATTCAGCTTCAACCAGAAAAGAGAATTACCTACATAGCACCACGTTCACGCCCGATTGTATAACTAAGGAAAAATCGAAATCTGATACGAGCGATGTTGATTTCAGTGATCAAGATCCAAATTACGAAGTTCCATCTAAAAAGCATAAGCTAATACCAGTATATCCAAGTCGATCAAAATCATCTTCTACGTCTTCTTCATCCTCATCATCTTCAGAATCTTCGAGTGATAGTTCCGATACAGACTCTGAAGAAGAACATAATAAAACACAAGGAAACATTATTCAGGTAACGGCAGAAAAACAATCAGAGGAAGTAATTATTAATGAACCTGTAACAAGAGAAATTTCACAAAATCAAGAAATTGGAGAAAATATTACATTACAAGAAGAAAAGAAGAAAGGAAGGAAACGTAAACGGGATGAAGAAAACTGGAAACAGAATAAAGCTAAAAATCTGAGAAATGCTGGGAAACTATACATTAGCCGGAAAAATAAAGTAATCAAACCTCGTTCTGTTCAACCTCCCTGTGGTGATAAATGTAGGCTCAAATGCTGTGAAAAGATAAGTGCAGATCAAAGACAAACAATTTTTGATGTGTACTGGAATCTGGGCAAGATTGATATTCAAAGATCGTTTATAATGTCTTGTATAACCAACATTACTCCAAGATATAAATACACTAATGCGCGTAATCCAAGATATTGCAACCAAGCATTCCATTTCTTTGTTGAAGGGCAATCGGTAAGAGTTTGTAAAACGTTTTTTATGAAAACCTTGGATATCTCTGATCGTGTTATACGTACTGTCAAAACGAAAATAGATGAACATGGAATTTTAGTGCAAGATCTGAGAGGACAGCACAGCAACCATGTTAGGGTGAATCAACAACTATTAAACGATATCAAAAATTTCATAGATGCAATACCAAGAATTGAATCCCACTACGTTAGGCGATATTCTACTCGAGAATATATTGATGGCGGGAAAAAAAATTCGGATCTGTTCAGAGACTTTAAAGAACATCAAATAAAAAATAATAAAGCAGCCGGTAGATATTGCACATTTTATAAAGTATTTACACAAGATTATAACATATCATTTTTTCGTCCCAGAAAAGATCAATGTGATCTATGTTTGCAATATAACAACTCAACGCACGAACAAAAAGTATTGCTCAAGGAATCGTACGATGCCCATTTAGAAGAAAAAACATTGAGCCGCCAAGAAAAATACGATGATCGCAGCAAAATAGACGACAATAATAAAGTTCTTGTGTTTGATCTGCAAAGCTGTTCTACAATCTCCAAGAGGAGACACCTCTGGATTTTATTAGAAATCTAAGTTAAATAGTTACAATTTTACCATTACGAGCTTAAACAAAAAAGTTAACGGAAAAATGAAAGACTCTTATGACGATGTACACTGCTTCTTCTGGGACGAAACTGATGCTAAGCGCGGGGCAAATGAAATTGGATCGTGTTTACTAAATGTTTCTGAGAACCTCTCAGCGGAGTCACCGAACTGTAATTTGACTCTTTATTCGGACAACTGTGCCGGTCAGAATAAAAATAAATTTATAGTATCTCTTTATCTCTATGCAGTAAGTCACCTTAAAATTAACACTATCACCCATAAATTTTTGGTAAAGGGTCATACCCAAAACGAGGGTGATAATGTTCACAGCCTCATCGAAAAAGAAATAACAAATCATCTTAAATCTGGTCCGATATATTCCCTGCATCAATATGTTACGATTATTAAAAACGCTAAAAAGTGTGGGAAGAAATTTACAGTTCATGAACTGACATTTGAGTCATTTTTGGACTTAAAAAAGCTTCAGGAAGATTGGGGTCTTAATTTTAATAAAACTAGAGACGGGCAAACTATTTTATGGAACGACTTAAAGGTGATAAGAGTGAGCAAGGATTCACCTTTTTCCTTTCTTGTTAAAACCTCATACAAAGACATACACTACCAAGAGGTAAATGTAAGAAATAAAAGAAAGAAAATGCTGCCTCTATGTGAAATTAAACCAATTTATCTCTATAAAGAAAAGCAAGAACTGAGTGCAAATAAAAAGAAAGATCTGAGAGAGCTATTATCAAAAAATTTGATTCCTAAATTTTATGCGGATTTTTATAACAATATTATCTAATAGCGTACCTAGATACCATAGTTTGCTTTTGATTGCATTGCATACCATGGTTAATTAAAAAGAAGGTTACCAAATTTTTTATAATATTTCATGTTTCATATATATGTTGTTTACGACTTGATTAATTTGATTGTATAACTTGTACAATCAAAGCGGATTTATTTTGTAAATAAGATAGAACTTTAACGATTTATAGCGATTTTTTTTTAAATGGAGCAATTCTTTGACTTCTTTTTTTTGTACATTTATAGAAGTTATAAATAAGACTGATTAATTATATATTGTGCTTAGAGATGTCCTACTTACGTTATAGAACTTTTAAGATTTTAGAGCAATTTTTTTTGTTAAATGAAGCAATTCTATGGCTTCTTTTTTATCTACATTTATAGAAAATAAGACTGATTGATTTAATTTTATGTCCTATTTGTGAAGGGTGCTGCAATAAAAGATTGATGATTATTATATATGTTTTTAATTTATTTAAAAATGCCAATTTAACGTTTATTCGTGGTCTGCGAATTTGAATAAAGTGACCTAATGTCTAAATATGCTTCTTAAAGTAATCATATACGGCCTTAATCCTTAATGAGCCATTATGAATAATAACTTAGTTAATCTGAAATAGGCTTAAAAGTTAATGAAACATTTGCATTCTGAAGTATTTTCCTTTTTTTTTATACAAAACTGACCTAAATTAGAATGCCCGTTTTCTAATATATTTTTTTCCAATTTATAGTAACTATTTCCTTTTTTGTTTTACTCAAATCTAATCAATATACATATATTCATACTTCTAAAAATAAGCATTCATGGCTAATTAATAATTAAGTTTTAATTTTATCCATCAACAAGTAAGATAAGTCCTCATAGCAAGATCTTCTTTTGCCATTTCCCAAAAATCGTTATTTTTTAGTTAAGTCACTATTCCATTAAACATGCGATATATTCGTTAACGAAGAACTTTCGTCCCATATTTCAATTACGTCCAGCCTCTTTTCACGAAAACTGTAGCTAGTGGTTATTAACGTAGCAAGCTTTGGCTGGCATCTAATGTAAAATATAATTAAATCCAATAGTTTACTACGATTTTATACTTCGTAGATAATTATGGATGTTATTTTGAAGTATCCCGTCTACGTAATGAAGTACTAAAAAAATGTTAATTTTAATGAAATAATTTGTTAACACGAACTCTCGTGAAAACCACTTAGCTTCAGAATTTCACAACTTGAACAATTTACGTGGTTTGTGCTGTTATGTTACCATTACACGCGTTAGTATATACATTTAGTAATTGTCAAATTCATATGTGTTAAGGCATTTTAAATACACAAATATTTTACTTTTAATTAACGGTTTATTAATTATAATATAATGTTTAAGTTGTTAGGCTTGACTACAAACCCCAAGATCATAAGTGGTGATGTAGTCTTTGATGCGTCATCTACATGTGGATGCGCCTTACCATCTAAGACTACTGCACCCTAGGGTTGCCAACTTATCCAACCATCAACCAGGGTTGCTAACTTTTATTAAAAGATATCGGTTATATCTGCTTTCGAAGGAGATAAATAAAAAGTACGGACTTAAATAAGAGCGAATTATCTGGTGAATAGTTTTAAAAGGTATTTTTGGTATATATTTTTTGGGGCACATAACATTTTTATTGATTTTAAAAGAATAACCAAAATATTATGCATATATGAGAGGGCAGTAGTATTGTAAATATTGTATAATAAAGGGTATTTCAGCGTATATAAGTGTTATAGATTGTAGAGTGGCTTTAACTCAATAATAGCCCACTATTGAGCATGAGCCTCTATTCACCACACGGCCGCTTACTGAGAAGGCTTAGAGCATACCACGCTGCTCTAAGCCAAATTCATCATTATCTCAACCCATCTCAGCCCACTATTGAGCACGGGTCACTTCTCTGAATGAAAAGGTTAAGACAATAGCCCAACACGCTGGCCAAGTGCGGATTGGCAGACTTCACACTCCTTTGAGTTTTGCAAACT
>DWJZ01009233.1:0-10831 GCA_018249125.1 Asbolis capucinus
TATTTTAAGTAGGTTTAGTTATTAATAATTATTGTATTATTTTAAATTGATTTTCAATAATTCTAAGTGTAATGTTAGATGTATCTATATGTGAATGAATAAATATGAAATATGATTTTTTTCAACTTTAATTCTATTACTTTAGGGAAAACAAGGTTAGTACACCCAAATTCTTAGACATCGTCACCCCTTACCATCAGGTGGCATTGATGTCAAGCATTAGCTTATTCTAGGGAAAAAAATACAGCTCACAGGCCTCAGATCGCTGAACCGACTATATAATCTATTTAAATCGATGCACTAAATTAAAATCGATTCGACATTTTTATTTATAACTTATAAGTCAGTAACTTTAAACGCGCACCAAAGAAAATATTATTGTTAAGTTATTCTCTTTGTTTAACCTTGTTTAATAAGTTTAGTTGTTAACCGTTAAACCGAACAACGGCTTATTAATTGAATGTCACCCTCGCCTTAACCCAGCATTTAAAAAACACCTGATGATGACGTCATCGTCATAGTTCATTAATATTCACATACCCGTGACCTAGTTAAAGTAATTTTTAACGTCGTTTATCTAAATTAACCCATTGACTGGCGCCGCATTATCACATTACAATCTTGATGGAGTTAATAGAGTTTATTGTGTTTCTAGAAATCTGTTGTTAATCATGTTTTCTGAATGATCGCAGGGTTACAGATAATAAACACCCACGTTGTATGGAATATTTATTGTAATATAATTATTGGGAGTGACAGCCTAGTAGTTTGAACGGTCACTGAATTAAATAGGCCCTGGGTTCATATCCTTTTTTTTTACGATTTTCTATAAATTTGTGCTTGACCATAATTCCAGCTGATGGTAAGTGGCAATGTGGTCTTAGATGGTAAGGCGCATTAATTTAGTAATAGCCTATTTACTCTTGACTTGAAGACACTTAAATTGTAATCGAACGGAAGCACTGACGCTGGCAACTTATTCCAGTTCTTCGCGGTACATATGATGAAAGAGGACGCACACCTCAATTTTTTTAAATATTATAAATAAATATCTTGGGATATCTCACACAAGACCATCTGACCTCATACTAAGCGTTAGCTTGTACTATAGTGATCAGACAACTGATAAACATACATATATATTTCTAAATACATACGTATATAGACATTTACACCCAGACAAAAAGGACAAACATTCCTCTTCATCATAGAAAAGTTTGACCTGAATGGGAATCGAACCCACGACCTTTGGTATAGCAATCCGGTTAGTGGTTAGTGAATCACTAGAACAACCGACTTGTCAAATATTAATGTGCTTATTATAAAGTTTTGAGCGTGTTATCACTTGCTTCGGCAAAGCATAACATCTCAGGAATCCTGCACTCCTGAGAATTACCCAAAAAATTCTCGAAGGTATGTGAGGTGGAATCAGCAAAGCGTGCTGAACTACGCTTATACGCTTCAGATTGTAACATACTTACAAAAAACAATATTTCTATTATTACACAACGATTTTAATGAATACATTTTACACCTAAGTACATTGAAAAGATCCTCACAATTCTATAAGAAAACTTAATACACACAATTGACTATTAATAACTAATCATACGTAAATAACATATTGTATAATATTTAGATACCAAATACAGAGGTATTGGGAAAGAACATCCGACCTAATGAACCTTACAATTTAATACCAATTTAAATATGCATCGTATCAAATAGTTATTAGTTGGATTTAAATATTTGGTTACTACTATTAGGAGCTACAGGCAATGATTACGGAGTTTTTTGCCGCACAAAGTCCAACATCAAATTTAAATTACATATTTATTGTGCTTGGTTAATACCAATGGAAGTGTTCATACCCGCCGGCTTGTTTAGATCGCAAACGATCTAAAAGTGAAGCAACAGCGGGCGTGGTCGGTAGGAGGTTGGGTGACCATTACTGGCAAATGTTTATGGAACTTTGGAACGTAAGGCTTTTGGTGCAGGTTGTGATCGTTAGATAGCCATTATTAAGCCACGTCGGAGGCCTTTAAGTGGCATAACAATGTCGACGATTGTATTCGCCACTAAACCTTCCATCAACTCGTATTGGAGCAGCGTGGTGTATACTCGAGGCCTTCTAAGTATGAGGAGATATGCCTACTTATTAGTGCGCCATCAATGGTTGAAGCCAGGATATGTCGGAAAGGTCATCACTACATTTTGAAAGTAGGCTTCCGTACTCCAGGGGCACAAGAGTTGGTCATAATTTGTATCGTTAGATAGCAATCGTCAGGTTAGTTACCTATTACCTAATGGACGATAAGAATTTATTAAATATGCTGTAACAAGAATCACATTGTTCGGAGTAGATAAATATTTTAGCTAATTTGCATTGAATAGAATACATGCATATAAAAACACTACATCAGAAATAACCTTGATGGATTAGTGGTTTGTATCGCGGCATTGGTTTTTTTCCCAAAATTCTAAGTTCGATTCCTGTTCGAATTTTTTATTAAAAAAGAAGGCACCGTGAAAGAAACTGCAAAATACATTTCCTAGTAGTAATTATAGTACAGTGGTAAATTATTACTTAGAATATTCATTTATATGGATAAAAAAATTCAACAGCATAACAGATAATTCATTTCATTTATGTATAGTATTCATTTCATTTATGTATAATATTCATTTCATTTAAGTATAGTTATTTTGTACGAGCCCCAATTAAAAACCGATTCTATGAAAATTAAGATATATATCAGCCAAAGTATTATACTTAATATTAAAATATCAGTGTGACGAGGCTTAGAATACCCTACTAAAAATGTATACTATTAATAAAACTGTATCAGGGCCAATTCTGTACATTCAATATATTTTTTATATGTTGATGCAGAGAGGCTTTGTTTTCGATAGGACTGGACAGATTTTGATAAAACTTGGCTTAATCGAAGTTCAGAATCTGAGTATGGTTATAGGATAGGTTTTATTCTAAGAAACGGCTTTGTTCCCGCACGATAACGCGGTAAAATTAGTATGGCAACTCCGAAACCAATGGACAAATTTAGATGAAAATTAGCATGTTTGTAGCTTATGTAAGGAAAACGGATATAGGATACTTTTTATCTCAGAAAACTGCTTTGTTCCCGCAGGATAACGGCTTAAAATTAGTATGACAACTCCGAAATCAATGGACAAATTTAGATGAAAATTAGCATGTTTGTAGCTTATGTAAGGACAACGGATATACGATACTTTTTATCGCAGAAAACTGCTTTGTTCCCGTGGGATAAAAGATTTAAATTTGCATGAAAACTCTGAAACGAGTGGACAACTCTTCTTCCAAAGCGAAGCGAGAGCTATTTCTAGTAGGCTATATTTTAACAACTCACCACGCGAGTAAAGCCACGAGTAAAAACTAGTATATATCTAAATGTGAATAAGACTCTAACTGTCGTCACAGCGTGTGTACCATATGATTCAGTTAAGATACATCGTTCTACTTAAGCCGACCTACATTACAAATATTCGCACCTCAACCTTGGCAGATTCTGTGAAGTGTCTGCAATAATCTGTATACCGTTTTCAGCTAAACAAATGGCACTTTACATATTATATAATTAATAGGCATGTGGCTCACTTTAATGGCCATCCCGAGAAATCCATTTGTTCTCATCGGTGATATTTATGGTACAGATACATTTTCTCATGAAATACAGTGCCTGGGGTTCGAGATAAAAAAAAATGGCGTCCGTTTTTCCGGAAAGCTTTTTTTACGTTTGGCGTAAACGAAAGCAGACATGAAAATTGTCTAGAGCTGGTTCTTTATTTATCTATTGATAACTGAATCGACAGCTTTTGTGAATATTTGCTTATGAGTGAAACTTAATTAACATTACTGCCAAAACGGGTTACATGGATTCTTACGAGTGTACGTGTAAGTGATGATGTGTTTGTGGAGAGCAAATTTACGTGTGTGTGTGTTTGCGTATTATTGCGGGCGTTTGAAACCTTTTTTTTGTCGAGGGGGAAATCTTCACAGGACACCCGAACCTTGCGGTATCTACACTAAAACACCCCGGGCAGCCGTCTGACGCATATGGAGAGGCTTCGGGCATTTGGGGGAGGCTTGATCCTATATGAAGGCACCCGTGCCTCCCCTAGGGTGTTTGATCTGTTTGACCCATTAAGTATCATTATTATTGGTATATTTCATTGTGTGAATTTCGTCTGGCTAGCTACCTCTTGTTCTGGTACTTTCTGTACATAATATCATTGATATTTTCGATGATGCATGGGATACAGTTACTTGGTCATCAAATAATTAATCTACTGCCAAAAAATATGTATATTAACGGGGCAGAACGACGCTCTTGCTACAACTATTAATACAAAAACAACTCTTGTCTGTCTGTCACATTTTCATGCCGAAGCTACTGCACTAATTTTGGTGAAACCCGGTAAAGAGGAAGAATAGAAATTAAGAAAAAACTTGGGCTACTTTTTGTCTCGAAAAATGTTTAAAAAATGTTGAAATTTTCACTATCGGAGATATTATATAATTTTGCATTCTTAACTGCGGGCGGGAGGAGGGGATTGTGACTGTACTCTGTGTGTGTATGTGTACATGTGTGTGCGTGTATCGCAGAGAAAACTAATACAAGATATTTCTAAAAGTAAATTATCATCATAGTTATAAAAATTTCAACAAATCAATTTGGCACTCATGCCTACTTATTGAATTTCAAATATTTCGTTCTGTTATCTCACTCACACGCAGCCGTCCCACTCTAAATATGTTAATATAATATGTGTTCTACAAGGTCCCCTGTGCAATATCAGTGACCTACAAATCGTCGGTTTGCATTGGAAATGCTGATTGTATTTAAAGCGCCTTAAAGTCGAGTTTAAAATATCAAGTATCTTGTTAAAGGGTACACTCATTCCCACATTTGATCTGAGCGAAAACAAATGAATTTCAACCTTATTGTTGTTGTACAATGGTATTCATTTATTCTATAGAAGTTTTGCTTTGATATCACCGCTGTTTTGATAAAGGAGTACTGCGTATTCTCTGTATTTCACTGTTACTTTATCAAAATGTATTGCGTAAGTGTTGTAAGCTATTTAGAAGAATCGAAACGTAGTACCTAAGCGGATTAGGGTTGTCACCAATTAGCTAGTGCTTTTTTGTTACATTTTGTTAAATTGTCCGTAGTTCTTCCATGAAGTGTGCACTTTTTTATTTTTTATTTAGCGCGCTGTCACACCTAAACCACGAAGCTAATGTTGATATAAATTTGAACAGAAATAGACCAAAATAGGCAGAAAAGATCACCTATAAGGAATTACAAAAAGTAAACACGGATATTCCAATAAAGAAAAACGAATACAATTTCATAGCTAAACGTACGCGGTTCATACAAAATTTCTATACAACACTAATTACAATTCTCAGCACGTTCAGTAAATGTTATATGTAAAATTGTAAAATAACGTATATGAATTTTACAATAGGTAAATTTTACAATGTTTTGTATATGGCTGTGCTCCTACGTAGTCATATAAAATCAACTGTGCAAATATTAATAGCGTAAATTTAACAGTATTTACGATTCTCGTGATATTCACCGTTAAAATAAATTTACTGTGTAATTTTAATAATTTTTAATCAGCAATAAATAATATACGGTTAGTAAAATTTATTGTAATTAGCTCTTTGTATTAGATGGTCAAGCGGTGATGGCCTAGTAGACCGGAGGGACCGGGTTCGAATCCCAGGGCGTGCCCTTCTGACTTTTCGGAGTTATATGTTTTAAGCATTTAAATGTCATTCGTTATAACGGTGAAGGAAAACATCGCGAGCAAACTCCCCGGCATGCAGGTTTCAACTTTGCAAAAGCGCAATGGTGTGTGAAGTCTGTCAATTCGTACTTAGCCAGCGTAGTGGACTATGGCCTTAACCTTCTCATTCAGAGAAGAGAACCGTGCTCAATAGTGGGCCGTGATGGATTGAGATGATGATTACATGGCCACTTGGAACCGAGAATCTTGTCTATACAGAGGGATAAGCTATGCATTGAAGAAGATTCTACGAATTCCTGTACAGTATGTACGTCTGTACATGCACATGCAATATAGAAAATATTTTTCGTTGTAACTAAGTTTATTTATAAGCGTAATATATTCCATGACCAATGATTTTAGAACGTGTCTTTTTATCTTTTATATGTGTTTTTATGATCAAATTACTAAAGCAATTTTATTACGATATTTAATGTTATATAAATTGGTATAATACTTTCAATTGACTTTGAACTATTAATTAGTAATAACTATTATCTATTCCAACAAATTCCAACAATAGAATTTCCTGTCTTCATAGGTGTCATAGAAATGATCGTATCTGACACAGCCGGGAATCAAAATCGAGACTACGTTCCCTGTTCCTTCGAGATAGGATTGCTAAGCTAAATCAGGGCTGGCACTAATTAAAGCATAATCATAATATTCCAAACACATTTTTCCGTCATCAATACATAATGATTTTTAATATGTATTCGCCATAGTTTAAACATTTCCTATATGGGTCTTGATTGGTCTCTATGTAGAGGTCGTATCGGTCAAGCTGCAGGACTGGTTCATTATTTCCATCTTCGGTATGTCATACCATTTTAGATCGTTGTCTGTCAATCCTTATCCTTATATACATATTGAGAAATTACTTCTATATTTCTTTGTCTAAGTTATTATGCCGTTATCTACACTAATCGATATTAATCCGATTTTATGAAATATTCGACGGTAACTTTTCAATAAAAATTGTGGCTTGTTTCGAATCTTTGTTACGCAAGATCGGAAAAAAACAAAAATATTTATGTAATTTTGTAATTGACTGTCCTTTTTTTATAAGACAGACCTGATGAAAAATGTTCAACATCGCCTATAATCGTTAATCCAACGCTGGCCCTCAAAAAAAGTTCCACTATTTACAAGTAGCCAGAAAGAATGAAAATCAGACTGTATGAGTCCATATGCCGAGGACGAATCCAATGATTTCTACATAATCAACTCGGCTCTGTAGTACAAATATTGTATGAAGTTTCATGGCTTAGTTATCGTAAAACGAAGCTTACTGTATGAATTTTAATGGTTTAATGTTTGTCTTCTACCCACTAATGACCACATAATGGAGGAGACCTCCTCAGTACAGTACAGATCACACTGGACCAAGGCGGATTCGTGGAGACCTTACTCGCTACTTGCATTAGGTGGAATAAATACGGGGTAGATTGTACAATAAATTTTAAAACGCTTTCAAGTTATCGTGTAGGTATACGATTTATTTGAGCACGTAGCAATAATACTACAAAACTAATTATTGTTACAAAAACGAAGCATTTTCCCAGACCGATTAAATATCGGAAGGTAAAGATAGCGCCTAAGGCGTCGTTCTTGCAACATTTTTTTGAGGTACAAACACAAAAACTGGACTCGAGACCAATAAGATATCTAAAAACGTAGATTATTTTAAATGCCTCATAGCTGGGGGATTTGTGTCGATCTAAGGCGGTCGGCAAAGTTAAGTAAGGTCGGTAGAAGAATAGTGACCGCCTGTTGGCAAAATTTTCACGAGTTCCTCCGTGCTTGGGAGGGCGCGTAAAGGAGTCAGTTATAGTTGTTCACGTCAACCGTTAAGCCTTGTCGGAGGTCTTCGAACGGCACTAAACTGCACTAGGCAAGACAAACAATCCGCGTAGAACATCATAGTGAGCTATGCTCTAAACTCCTCAGTAATGAGGAGCAATCCAAGCTCATTAGTAGGCAATGGCCCGCTCTTAATGAACAGTTGAAGCAATTTAAAATACCAAGTTTCTTCAACGAGGTAAACACATTAAAGATATTTAATACAATTTGATTTCACCTTCACATTCACCTACACAAACATTTCGAGTCAATAAGTCGTTTAATATAATTATGTTTATGAAAATACAGTTTTATTCAATAAACCGAATAATTTTCCATAAACTTTTAATAGCTGCAATTCAATTGGCCTAAATGGCATTTAACCAATCTTTTTATATTTGTGACATTTTGACTATAGTAACATAAGTAAGCACAATTTTATTCAAATTACCGTAGTAGGAAGAACTAACGAAATACAGTGTACATTCTTTATAAAGATACGGTTAGTTTACGTTAAAACCCACATATTGTTCATCCACTCTATATAACGATATAAAATGTTCATTTCCTTGAGTTCCGTTATAAAGAGATTACACTATATGAAAGTAGCATATCTACAACCAAAATATATACAAAATATATAAATATATATAATATTATTGTAACATTCGATTCATAATATTTAATATCAATTATGTAATAATTACAAGTATGTAAATAAATCTAAGATTTTACCTTCTTTGGAAAGAATATTTTCGGTTTTCCCGTAAACGTGGAATACGAAGCCATGTTATCGACTTTTGTAACAACCATAATTTACTTAAGGACACTTAATCTGCCACGAGTGAACACTAGTTGAGTTTTCGAGAATTTTCGGCGATCACGTGTTACTGAGTTGTACATTCAAAATAATGACCCGCAACTAGGCATTGTGATCACAAAGAAAGTTTTTTCCTGCCCGATTTCGTCGCAATAACCTTTTAATCCTTCAACGCGTCGGACACGTCACGTTTGGCGGGAAAATCGTTCTCACGCACTCTAATCTACTACTTATAAATCATATTCACAATAATTTTAAACTATTCGAACACTCACACAAATGCAGTCACATTTTAAACCGCCCGATCATTGTAAACGGTACAACATATTAACCCGTTCAAGTTTCTTCTCAAACTGAATTTTCGTCCAGTTCAACTGTTGCTTTTATCAATTCATACGGCGCGTCCCCCCGCGCGATTAGCTGTCCCTTTTGCACAGCAGCAACAGCTGTTTTGCAAAAAGTGACGGCAACAACGCACCTCAGCCGTACTACACACGTATAATTATCTATTGTATAACCTCCACACATGTATGAGAATGAATCGTTCCGTACATAAATATTATAGAGCTTGCTGTAAAACGTCAATGTCGTTAATAATAAAATAGTAAAGGTATGCAATGTATTTATTATCTGTTGTTCATTAAACCAACCGTCAATATTGATACATAGGATTCAGATAGATTCAGGAATGTAATGAATACACATAGAAATGTTTATATTTATAAAAAAAATCTTATAACCTCAGCTTAAATCTTACATTTATATATTTCAAACTGAATGATGAATTTATAAGTAATTAATGATATGCAGTGTAATCTTAAAATATAATATTGCAGAATTTGACATTTGGCAGTACGTGCCCCAAGCAGACAAGATCAAAGTCGTTAATAATATTAAATCGCAATGACATTACAACATTCTGATATTAAATAATGAAGTCTCTATATAAAAATTAGGGCTTTCTCGCGGCTCCACTCACGTAATTTTTTTTCAAAAATCAAAATCAAAATTTGCTTTATTTCTTCTCCAAACAATTACGATTTTTCTTTCAGGTTCAAATATATTTTAAATAACTAACTAACTAATTGTTGATACAAGTAGTCCATACATTATTCCAGACTATAATCTATCTATGTACTAAATTGCATTCAAATCGGTTCAGTAGTTTTTGCGTGAAGAAGTAACAAACATCCGTCCATCCTCTCAAACTTTACCATTTATAATAGATATTATACGCGTACACTAGTTCTGGTATAAAAGGCCAAGAAGTAATTGTTTGATAACAAAAAAGTCTAATATATGTTTTTGTAGTATTTCGTTAGGAATAAATATTGAAATATACCGACTTGTTACATTTTTTTCTGTACCAAATATGGTTGTTCTAACACTTAAAACATGGTACTTTATTGAGCACAGTAGGTTCAACGCTGTAGGCATTTCCGGCCTTTTCTGTCTTTCGTCGCCAAAAAACGGCTCTACAACTACCATCGGCAATTCGTTGGTAATACTGATATTTTAACGGCAATTGACTGGGTACGTTAGTTATCAAGTGACCGTCTGTTTTGCCTGTTTAAGACACAAAAGAAATATATATTTGTTAGATAAAATATAACTTTCGTTTACAGATTTCTTTTAGCTCTAAACGGTTGTACTCGAAAGCCATTTGTAAGGTTTTACTTCAGGCGGAACCCTGTAAAACATTAAACCTCACTGTTAAAGTATAAAACCCTCGGCTTCTTTGTCTTCAAGTGCTGGAGAAGCGTGGGATGGATCCGAAAATGAGGTTCCTACCATATTTGGAACTTGAACTCAAAATCCCAGTTGGGGCCCGTTCTTTGCTCCTAAAACTCAAATATCAACAAATATTTCATTGAATAGACAAATAAGGAAGTGCAATTTCTCTTTTTGTTTATGTGACTAACGTTTTAATATTTTTTTGTTTTTTATAAATTTATTGTATCCTGTTACAATCTGATTTACATATGATTTTAACCGTTTAAACACAGAGTTATAAAGATTCGTATTTATATTAACAAGGCCTTGAACTGGTGCATTTACCTTATTTATACCAAAATCAAAGATTAGGTTATATAAAACTGATCACTCATAGATTAAAACGCATAAAAAGCTGTAACTTCACAAGATTAGACTCTACATTTTGAAACTATAACGGGTACTTACGATAATTGTATTTTTAACATGTTACAGTTGGATGGATAGCCACGGCAAGTGATACGTCATATACATTGAAATAATCTTCAGTACTAAAGCTTTAAAATGCGTTAATTAAAAAATGATGAAAGTGTAAAATCAGAGTACAAACCTCAT
>DWJZ01009234.1:0-10831 GCA_018249125.1 Asbolis capucinus
GCGAAATTTGAAAATGTAAAATTTAAATGCAGTTTTAAGTCACTTAACTTTTGAATAAAAAAATAGTATTTTTTTTATATTAGCACCTAATGATCGAAATGAGACACATTCCAAAAATGAGTGTAATACCCTATTGCGATACTAATTTTAACCTGTTATTTTGCGGGAAAAAACCATTCTCAGGGTTTGAACTACGAATATGCTTCATCTAAATTCATTCAATGGTTTTTGCGTGAAGCTCGAACCGACAGACAGACACACAGAAAGACACGCACAGGTAGACAAATTATAAATCGAAAAAAAAAATTTTTTGGTCTATACATCGATAACGAAGCCTCCCTGTATCAAAATGTACAGAAATGACCCCGTTACATTTTTATTATTAATATAGATAGATTTCAAGAAAAAACTTTAAGTTATTTTACACGAAGCCCCTGAAGTCACAATGATACTCAAAGGATACATATGAAGATGGTTGAGCGTGGAGTCGTCGGCGTGGAAGGCGGTCCGCGCGATGGCCGCGTACCGCTGCGACACCTCGGCGAGCGCGCGCGCCGCACGCCGCAGCGACGACGCGCAGATACCCGCCTTCGACGCCGGGTCGCGCGACGCCTGAGTTCAACAAACCATTGTTAGCACCAAGACTCAATATTTTAAACATCGACATTAATAATAATAATATTCTTTATTTCGAACGACCAGAAGCCATTGAATGTTAGTGTGTTAGTAACAATAATTGTGCTTACTTTTATGTGAGTATCATTACATTATTCTGTCATTTCTTAATACCTATTGTAAGCTCCATCCAATGTTTTTGGATGGGGCTATCTGAACTAGCAGCAATCATCTTCAGGATGCCGTTGCTACTGTTGCGTAATAGGAAGAGAAATACTAAATAATCTGAAAACTTTCTCCACATCCTTTAATCTTCTTCCTTTCCATTCTTCTTATGCCCTGCCCTAAGGCGATGTGTGATGCTGTATGTATATTTATACAAATTCATACTCTTAATCAAATTAACTGTTGGCTAGATTAATCGCTATTAATTTAAAACGCAGGGGGTTTCCGTCGATATTCACTAACCCGTGCGTGTTGCGCGGCGACAGCGGGCGGTGGGTGCACACAGAGTGCGCGCGCCGCAGCCGCGGTGCTGGCGAGCGCCCGCAGTGCCCGCGCTCGTGCCGCGGCCCAGGCAGGGGCCAGTGGGGCGCAGGCGCCACAGCCCGAACAGCCCGTGCACACTGCCGCGCCCGCCAGTGCTGATTGACATGCCTCGCTGCTCGCCTGCCAGCCTGCACTCGCCTCCTCTAGTCCCGTTATGCCTGGATCGAATGAAAGTTAACAGTTGATTAGAAGAAGTAAAAAACTTGAAAATGGAATCTTTTAGTCTAGGCTTTATTCTAAAATGTAACAAATTTTAAATATCTTGCATGACACAAATTTATCCATACTTTACAACACAAAATACATCAATTTTCGACAATAATCTTAAACAAGCATATGTTTTGATATTCATATCCAAGGCAGTCTATAAATTCTGCCTGTATACGATACATACCCTACATAACATTTGTTTTTATGAAAAAAGCTAATGTACAAATGAACCCAATAAGTTACAACTTTAGTTTTGGTGAAGATTAGTCAAATTAAGTGATACACCTTCAGCAACCAGCTTAGCATCAGCACTGGCGGCCCGGTAGAGCGCCGTGAACCAGCGCTGGGCGGACTCGCTGGGAGCCTCCTCTGCCAGTCGCTGCAGCAGCTGGGCTGCAAGCGTGTGGTGACCATATCTGGAACAAACGACAGCTCATCAAACATGATTCCACTACATCTCGATATTCAGTGTCATAGTTTGACTTAAACGACACAGTAATAAAGAGTTTGTAAACATTGTCTGTATGCTACTAAATCCCAATAAAAGGTTCTTGCTGATAGGCAATGAGCACGCGTTATTTGATTCTACCAATGTGGCACCCCCACTGGTGCTAGAATTGGTTGCCTGAATATTTTTACCCGCTCTGTTAATGTAGGTGTAGTAGGTGTAGGTAGGATATTTTCAGAAGAAGATTACATGACAGAAGAAGATTACAGATCTTAGAAGCACATTACATGAGACTACCGTACGGCGCCATTTTTTTTTTGTAAACAAAGGATTTTGCCGTTTGCATGTTGTCCTAGCCGCGAAAATACGTATTTTGCTTTTTCTTCACTTCATTATACTTTTACCAGGCAGTGTCAATACCAATCTTACCTGAGCGCAGCCCTAGCGACCCGGTATCTGGTCCAGCCGTCAGCGGGTTCCACGGCGGCCAGCACGCGCGCCTGCCAGGGCAGCAGCCGCCGCGTGAGGGCTGCAGCCGCGCGCTCTTGGAACACCACCGTGCACACCAGCACCAGTCCCGTGCCGCTGGCGGAGTCCTCCGGTGGGGATAACCTGTAAGCATAGCTTTTGTTTAGAGAAAGAGATAGAGACATGTAACACGCTCGAAAGCGTCAATGGTACATTGATTCTGGCTAGGTAAATTTTACTTTTATTCACATTTAATTCAATTCCAAACTGCTATTAATCATATGCCTCTCCTTGTTACTGAGGAGGCTAAACTTTCGTTTGTCAATTACAGTATTATCAATAACTAATATAATAATATATAAGTAAAAGTTTTAAAAAATGTAATGTTACAAGAGAGTTAATAACTAATTGAACAACAATAAGTTTAATTCTCTCGTTTTTCACAGGTTGCTAGGCAACGGTCTGTTATTAAACATTCCAGATCGAATTTGCGCCAAGTATAGGTTGTATAACAGTGTATGTAGTGCGGTACCTAGCTGCATCGAGCGCGGCGTGCACTGCGGACAGCGCGGGCTGGCAGTGCTCGCCGCCGAGCGCGGCCAGCGCCTCCAGCAGCGCCGCCTGACGGCCGCCCCCGCGCGCCGTGCCCAGCTGCCCTGCCACCACGCCCGCAGTGCGTCGCGCGAACAACGCCGGCTGCGCCGCACTCAGCTGCACCTTTTTTTATGTGATACGCAAGCAAACGAGCAGACGGTAAGATATTTGTTGGTAATTCATCACTGCCGCCCATGGACATTAATAACAACAGGTTAGGGTGTTACTGCCTGCCCAGAAGGAAGTAATGAACCCGCATACGCGGGAAAGAGAAAGGAACAAGGGAAGCGGTACATTGATAAAGTAACCGGAATCAGTGACGAGGAGAAAAAGAGGAGAACTTGCTTTCAAGCTCCCAGTCGGAACACGATGAATCTTTTGGCGGCTGATTCAAGCAAGAGGGTGGTCGCCAGCCAGACAGGTTTCACAAAAAGATGACAATCCTTCTGCGGAGCCCTGTCACCGAGCAGGTGACTTCTGCAAGCCTTATACGATACTCTGGCCAGCATGGGATTGGGGTTTGTTTTCTAAGCTGTATCAATACGGCTAAAATGCAAATAGGACTGACCATTAACCATTCATCATACAAAGTTGTTTTTGAAACTTTTTAGACTCCCCTCCACGTTTTAGATACGTGGTGAGGATTTCTGTTTAGGTTCACCGATGGAACTTTTTCACTTGATAACTATCAAGCAAGTTTACCGCGAGTAGCTTCTTATCTATCTTACAATCTCAATCGTGGTTGCTAATAGGGATACCAAGGAAACAGTGTCTATCGTATCACAAGATACTTAATACAAGATTATTACTTACCATTTGATTTTTTAATTGTAGCTTAATGAACCTACATTCTTTAGCGATATTTAGTTGTATTCTGAGAACCACTTTGAAATTGTTATTACTATTTATTCCTACATTTAGGTAACTATAACTAGGTTTATAAATTGACATTGATGTTCCTTAAACCTGAAACCATATTTTCTCAAAGTTAACTTGAAAAATAAACAAAACAGAGTCATAAAACGTTGTGCCTCCGCTCTAATTTTACATACCAGACATCTAAGGGCTATCCTGAGTGGCTTGATGTTGTTCTGCGCGGCGGGCATGCCCGTGGCGATCACCAGCGATTCCAGGGCCAGCATTAGGTCGGCGCCCTCCACAGGCAGATTCTCTTCGTAGCTGTATCATTATAATAAATCATTTTAAAAAGCAGTCTTCAAATTATTTTGACTAGTAATAAATTGAGAACGTAAACAGTGTTGTCTAAAAATATTAATACGTATTATTAGGAATAAAATTAATCAAAGCTGTTTAACCCCAAGTCCGCGGGTCATAATGTGGCCCGCGCAAGTATGTTTTTAGAACTTTCTTTATAACACAACTCCTGAGAGTAGTTAACTAAGAATTAATAGTGGCCCACAGTAAATTTATTATCCTCCAGTTTGGCCCAACTGTCAAGAAGGTTGAGCATCCTTGAGTTAAATAGTAATCTTGGATGTCGCTTAAATTACCATATACCCATAATACCTGGCACCTAATCAGGTTTCTAATTAAAAAAAAACAGAACATCATAATCAATACACCCAGTAAATGTACGAGATGACAAATATAAAACAAATACAGTTGAATTGAGAACCCCCTCTTTTTGAAGTGGTGTCTTAAAAATGTAAAGTTAATTCTCATTCTTAATCTTTTACATATTAATATTATTTGCATATGATAGATTTGTGTACATGGAACCTGTGGTGAAAACTAGTAATTTAATAAATCAGTTTGTGTTTAGTTTACAAGATGCTAAAGGATGATTTTTTTTTATCCATTTAACAAGATGATAATGACAAGCCACTCTTACCAATGCACAACAATAGCAGTGAGAGCATGGGCCCCTGTGGCAGCCTGCCGCAGGTCGAGGCTCAGCGCCGCCTCCGAGCAGAACTGACGCAGCGCCGACGATTCGCCGCGCCGCGGGCTGCCCGCCGCCGCGCACACCGCCGGACAGCGCACCAGGATCTGGAGGACACGGTCACAGTAGGACACAGGTATTAAGCCTGGGGCATTCCACCTCGGCTTTATTTTACAAATGTCGTAATGCAAACGAAGAGTTCATTTCACCAGATCCGCGCGTAGAGAAAAGGACATGTGTTTTGGTTTAAAAAGAGTTGGGACTACTGGGCAGCTGGAGGACTCGGTCATTTAAAAGCAAGGGTGACGGAGCGTTACAGCTTAGCTTTATTGCCTAAAGCTGATAATGACATAAAATAGAGCCCTGGTTACTCCAGTGAATTTTTTTACTGACCCTTACTACCGCATTCATTAGTAGTTCCTTACATGGCTCCTTAGTACTGAATCTTTATACCATATCTCTCTAAGGAGTGATTTAGGTAAACATTAGCAACTGTGAATGAGGTAGTTAATGTTGGAAGTTTTTATGGAAACTAAGGAACTAGGAGTTAAAACAAGCGTTACTCCTCGTTCTTTATCATCTGACACCAAGGAACCGAAATATGTCAAGAGGAAAGTTATGAGATTGAGATAGTAAGATGACGATATTATAGTAGATAAATGGTGTATACCTGCATAACCTGGAGACAGAGCAAGGTGTGATCTGGATCCTGTGTATCAGTGGCAGCTCGGACCAGGTCAGCGATGCACTCAGGCGGCCACAGCGCAGCACTCTCAGCCAGCTTCTTGAGGCCGAGTAACGCCGCGCGCCGGACCGCGCTGCGAGCATCGTTCATCGCTATCGTTAGCAGGAGTTCCACCTGGAAATTATGGTTTATATACTTGGAGAATAGTTGCATATAGTCAAGGAAATATTTTTACTATATAAATAAGGATTTAATGTCTAAAGCCAATGATAAGCTAGTTCATTTGTCTACCAAGACCGAGAACCAATTAAAATAAAAAATCAGTAGCCAATTTCAAGCTGCAGGGTAAAAAAATACACTATTTTATGTTTTACTGAAAAAGTAATTAATTTGTTACCGATTTGAGTTTGAAATAGATTGAGCTGATATAGCAATGTCAGTAAAATAAAATGTCCGAGTTAGCAACAAAACAATCTATAAAATTATATGCCTGTTAGAAGATTAGTTTTGATATGTATTAATAAGAAAGTACTGGTGTTTTTTATCTCACCTGATCAGGCACATGAACAACAGTATCAGCTGCGATAGCAGTTAGAGCTGTGATGGCTGCTCGCACTGAACTGGAGGACGGGAACCTCTCCAGCAATGACCGTAGCAGTTTTAACACTCCCTCGGCACGCACAGCTGTAATAACAATTATGGTTACTAATGTTTGTAGCTAGCAACATTCTTGCAGGGTTTATGCTATATTAATCTACCATATTTGTAACATCTATCTTATTAACTCCAAGTATTATTGATCTCAGTATTGACATTGTTACAAAGTAATATAAATATAATAGTAGTTTTTCTCTTATTTATAAAGTAATGCTGTACAATATCAAATTCTTTATCTTTCTTCTTTAAGAATAAATTTATTAAATTGACTTCTAGATTGTTTTTTTAAAGAGTGGATTGAATAAATTCTCATTGATCAAATGTCAAGATTCCAATTCATATGGGGACAGAAAAAAAAAGTGACATTACCAGCCATCATAAGGCAACATGAGATTTGACATGTTTTAACAGAAAAGAAATCATAATACTTAACTTAAAAATATTGTATAGTAACTATACATTTTATTTTTTTAAAATTAGAATGACTGATGTTGTCATAGCTAAAACAACATGCATTTTGTTTTTTTATCATTCCATTGCTTACATGTACAGTGTGGTGAGTACTAAGAAACTTGTTATCTAGTAAATATTGTGGTCTTAATTTTATCCAATTATGCTCTCACAAGATACATAAAACAGACTATCCGTAATTTGAATGTGTCAGCTTATGTCAAGTTGAAGAAAGTTTGGTCTAAGAACATCAGTAAATATTAGTGAGTTATGTGGCTGATATTACCTCCACCGTGCACAGTCCGCAAGGCTCTTACAAGTTTAGATCTTCTCTCTGCTCCAGTGCTCTCACACTCCACCATATCAGATAGCTTGTTGCACATGGCGACAGCAAAGGTGCTGAAATACACACGAAATATAGACTCTGTTCTGTCAAAAGATTAACCAACAAAATAAGTAAATTTATATATATGGACTTTTTTGTCACAAGTAAGGACAGGCTATAATATCCTATTAGGCTGGCCAAGTGTAGATTGGATTTAACATATCTATGACAACTAAGTGAAAAATCTAAGTCTTTAGTTTTCATGACTTTTTCAATGACTGAAGCATGTAACTTTTCAAAATTTAAAGTAAATGTCTTCGTTAGAAGGCCTATGTTAATAGGCTCTCAAGTTTAGGAGGTAAACGTTTAGACTGCTATGCCACCACTCCTTACTAAGAAAATATATTTACTTTGAATGTGCAGCAAATCTTGTTGTTGCATAAATAGCAGCATCAACTTCAACATTATCATGGCTCTCCAGTCCTCTCCGGATAGCGTGGTGTACATTCTGCCGCTCTGGTATAATACCTGCCACCGCTCCCAGTGTCCTCAGAGCCAAAGCTCTTGCTACTGGATCATTTGAATGTAGGACACTGAACACGCGTCTAAGAAACTCATCAACATTCAAAATCTTATCTAAATGCTTCTCGCTTTGCTGACAAACTCGTAGAACCCACAGCCGCAGAAAGTTGTTACCGGTGCGGAATGTGTCAGCGAGTTTCAAGAAAGACGAGTTGATGAGAATTGGGAATGGATATTTCTCAAACAGACGCGGGAAACGAACGATTGCTTCGCATTGTTCGCCAACTTTTACAGATCTCAGACCTAGAACAAAGTTTATTATTAGTTATGTATCTGGGTGTTAAAGTATGTATATAGGAGCTCAGCAGGTGTAGAGACTATTTACCTTTGTCTAACTCCGTAAGAGCGGAATTTGCATCTTGCTCTGGTTCGCCAGAGTTATCATTAAATGTGTTCATTCTGACTCCAATCATTTCTTTTCTGTTTATAATAACAACAAAATTCTATGCAGGTTAAACAATTACACCGCACTGCAAACCACTTTGCAAATGACTGCTGTCGGTGTCAGTGACTTAAGGTTTGACGTAATCAGTCTCTGACAATAAAATTTCGTTCGGAATTCAAATGAATGGTTATGAACAGTTTATTTAGAATATTAATCTTATAAAACTCGTTGAATGTAATAAAATCGATATATACATATATATATATAATATACAATTATTTTCACTACGTTTAAGACTTTGTATAGTGTTATAGTTATTATCATTTAGGACACCTAGTGCCACTTGTAGTAACAACTACTTCAACAATAGATGGCACTAGATGACTAAATTTTAAAAATGCAGAGCTTCTTCTATCTTTACTGTAACGTGGATTTTCTTTTTAGCATACCTATTTATTTGTGTGTTAAAAGTTTTCTACGTCATGTTGCTAAATGCTTGTGACGAGTGTCACACATAGTCGCATTGGTTACAATTCTTGCATGTCTGTTACTACTGACGTAAAATTATTTTATATCTTAAAACCGCATTTACAAACCTTTGCTTTATATAAAAGTTGAAAATTGTTGCGGTGTGAAGTGCTGCGGTACGTTAGTCACCATGCCAAGCATCCTAGCTGCTGCTGTGGCTTTGGATTCAATAAACCTTCCAAAGTTAAGGTTCGAGGAAACCCCGTCACATTCAGTTACACCTAGTACCTAAATAAAGACGGTCGGTGATTGCAAGGATACAGTAGTATAACATATATTATAATTATGATATAATTAATCTCTTATCTGTGCTTAAATAATATTTTGGTAATAAGTTCAGAATATTTTTTGATAAATTTGTTTAGAATATTTAACAGTGGCATCTTTATTTATTTTATGATATTACACAGCTTATTTAATACAGCTTATTTAATTTTAAAAGATATCTTACCTATCGTTTTCATTGGAGCTTGGATTTTATTACGTTTATATTGTCTTCATTGCTACATCTTTTATACAGTTGGCGCTGGGTCCCATCATGTTTTATTTAACGCGTCAAACTACTTCAATTAGAGCTCCATAAAAATATTTACTAGAAAGTTGCACGCTATCTGTGGGCTTACTACCTACTTTTATTGTAGTCTTCATAATTTAACAGAATAATTACCTAATTGCTTCTATATGTATAACAGAGACCATCAGTAAAGATATTGTTTTATCGTCCTTGTATAGTAAGGTATACTGGGGTAAAGAGAGGGTAAATTGTAAGTAGATAGCAAAGTATCAAAGCTGTTAGCGTTTCGTGTCAGGTCTCAAAGGATTGTAATTACAGGCACCTGGGGTACAGTACACGGCGATTGCCGCCATTACGGACAACTTGCAGGATCGGCTGATAGTGGGGTTGAGTTACTGGAACACTGCTCCTGAACGAATTTGATTACTAACCTCTGGTTCTGCTGGATATTTATTTTAGCTGTGATTGTGTTATGAAGATTTTGATTGAGGTTTAAGTTTAAAATAAATAGAGTTAAAATAGGTAGTGTCAAACCTTATTAAGGGCGCTTGCTTGTTCATGAATTTGATATACAACTTTTTGAATTTATGATAAGATTTAATGTTAATGGCCAAGGTGACTAAAATAAATGGATAAATAAATATGCCTATCTACACAAATACTAAACTAGGTCTTAGATTAAGTTAAATCTAGTTTAAGAACTACATGGAACGACCGAAAAATTAATATACATTTCCTGTAAAGGTAGTCGTTGTAAAATATTTGTGTTTACTTACCTATTCAGAGATTTTCTTCACGAAGAGTATAATATGATGTAAGTAATTAAGGCTAATAGCCAAACTCGTGAGAAAATGTTGATAACAAAGAATTTTAACGACAAGCAGATATTGTGCAAGATAAATGGAGATTTGTAATGAATTTCTGTCGTCATTAAAATATAATCTGTGCTGTTGGTAATCTGTATGGATCTTAAGCTCTTCCGGGTGGAACAAAGCTGTGTTATGACTACAATTTTTAGTTAGCCAGGACTTATCTCTTGTGCGAAATACGCAAGTAATCGATGCCGGACATAGCCAGGATTAAGTCTCATTTCAATGCAGTAGCCTAGTTTTTCACAAAGAAAGTTCGAAGAAAAGTACCATTTAATTTTCGCGCCAAATGCAAAACAAACGTTGTACCATAGACATAGGGTCTATACTCGAATGATAGTAGAAGCACAGATTATAAATTTGTCACACGCATAGCTCCCGGTTATTTTTAAATACAATACCTCATTCAGCTAGAGTGAATGATTGTTCAGCGGATTAAAAGTTATTATCTGTATTCAAGTTTCCTTTGCAAAAGGATTAGTACACTAACGAGGATAAGATTCATGTAGAGATCATAGTGACTCACTCACAAAGATAGAATAAAAATCGCTCGGTCTGTAACTATATCCTATTATTATTATTTATTAGCTATATGTTAACAAGAGTAAGATGATACGTCATGTCACTCTTAGGTAATTTAAAATAAGGACATTAATACCTTCTTTTTCGTATTTAAGCATTTCAATAAAATAAATGAAAATTGTTTATTTTGTCGTAGGAGCCAAGAGCTCACTTAACGAAAGTCAAAATTTTACAATATAAAGTCCCTACATAAGTTATAAATTTATTAATAAAGTAAAATAATATTTAAAGATTTTTTTTGATACAGCCTAGTCTTGATAGGCAATACCTATCTGTCATCGGCTTTGTACATAGATAATACACACTTAGGACTACGTACGCTAGTGTAGGCCGGAAGGGAAAAAAAGCCGGCGGAAAAAAACTTTTTTTTTTGTTTTAGTTATTTTATTTTTACAAAATCCACAGCTCTTAAATAGTAAAGAAGACGTGACATATGGAAAAGACAACATACAGCCATTTATGGATTT
>DWJZ01009235.1:0-10830 GCA_018249125.1 Asbolis capucinus
TTTATTAAAATATTTAAAAATATAAGCTTTTATTATGGATCCCAAAGAAATGCAAAAATTTCAAAACTGTATTGTTAACCGTTGAGGAGTTCCCATGACTGGAGTAAATCCTGAACGTTGTATCAGTTCATGCATATCATAAAAATGTATTGTCCTCGGAACTAAACCAGTATGCAAAATTTCAGCCCCGTAGTGTAAGAAGAAGTTAATCTAATTAGACTTGCAAGATTTTACACGGAACAAACAAAATATACTAATATACAAACATGCACTCTAAGTTAAATAAAAGCTTGTAAAAAATTGGTAGCAATTCATTGATGACGCCTAAAGTCGATAGACAATACCTATCTGACATATGCCTTATAAACGATACGAACTTCACACTATGTACATTAAAGCAGGCTGGAACAAAAAAAAAGGGATAGAATAAAGTTCCAGTACAGTTTTTAACACCAAAATTAAATCTATAGATTTTAACCAACCCGCTCGGAATTGGGAGCAACAAAACTATGAACCGCTAACTGTCGCATTCAGTCGTTAATGGTCACTCAAATTGCTTTTTAGCAGAATTTTTTTAGATTTTTTTTATAGAAACTTTGAAATATAATGTTTGTCTCTTTAACCTTATTGCACATAAACTAATGAACCGTATTAATACTATTCATTGTGTAAATCTTGGATTAACATACATTGTACATATATTATTTTATAAATATTGGGTTATATCAGGAACAATAAAATAAGTGAAATACCTTTTGGGATTCTTTAACGAGTCCGTTTTGTAAGTAATGTTAGCACAATCTTTATCCAGGCTCAACATGTCTTTATCGATTTGAAGAGCTTCATTCTTATCATTTAAATCAAGCTGCAGTTTGAATTTAACAACTTCCAGTTTGTTTATCTTCTCCCACGCGGACTGACAGCGGTCAATTAGCAACTTCTTATTACTCTCTGTCACGCAAAGCTCCTGCAATATTAATAGCATATTAAATCAGCCAATACCGAGAAGGAGAGATGCAAGTTAAAAGTTCTGTGCCACCAAGTAAAGTGATGGTCCGTGATCACCACCGTGCTGGGACATTATCAATACAGGGCTCGGATGTCACTAACATATTGCTTGCTGGCAAGGAAGTATTAGGCACACACACGCGATGAAGATAATTCAACATCCCAGTAGTTGTAAGAATTTAAAAAATCTGTCCAATACTTTTTTCCCATACATTTTACCATTACATACAAAAAAAGCAAACTTTCAAGCTGTTAATATAAGTGTAGATAAACAATAGAAACAAAGTTTCATAGCTAATGATAATAATCTTTATATATTGAACTCGAGAAAAGGATGTTGAATTAGATGAGTACGATTATGTAAGACTTTCTCATAAATTTAAGCGTCGGAATAAGGTTTGATGTTCTAAACAGTTTCTACGGCTTTCAAGCGATCTAGGTAAAGCTTTGATGGAAGCAGAATCTTGTAATATTGATCAAAATTGAGGAATATGCACGTGCAAATATGCTCTGCGCTTCGAAGTACACTTAAATCCAAAAGAATTAGTTTTTGTCCTTGCGTAGCAGTGGTTAAGCCATGTCCGAAGCCTTCGAATGGCTTAAACGAAAATTCGATCAAAATTACTCATTAGATGTCACTCAAATTTAAATGTGACTACATGACAAGCATCAGCTTTCGACAAAAACCGAGTCATCAAAATCGACAAATCCAGTAAAAAGTTATAGGGTAACATATTAAAAAAATACAGTCGTATTGAAAACCTCCATTTTTTTGAAGTCGATTATAAATAATTCTTGTACCGAGGGGCTCAACTATAGGGTAGCATGTCTAGCAAAATGTCAGGGGTCCACGGCCTGAGAGGCTGCGAGCTCAGAAGCGAGCGAAAATATTGAGCGAAATTTAGTAACTGTGACATAATGTGACAATTTTTCTTGTGGTCCACCAAATGAATTTTGCTCCAGACCTCAGATGGTATAGCTACGCCACTACTTGTAAATAAATAATATTACCTTTTTCAATTCAGTATCGGCAAGATCATACGTCAGTTCCGTGCTTCTTCTCCCATCTCTGTTCGACAGACATTCAGAGCAGACCAGCAGAGGCATGTTCAACAGCTCCAGCTCTCTCTCTGTGGAAGCCTTCTCATCTTTTAAAGCGGTCGTCTCTCGATCTATAAGATCAAGTAATTCCTGAATCGTCGACTTCCATTGTTCAATTTCGTACACCCTGAAAATAATACCCTACCAATATTACAAATGCGACAAACTGTCGTTCGGATAGATGGATGTTTGTTACTCCTTCACGCAAAAACTATTGAATGGATCTTAATGAAATTTGGGACAGAGATACATGATAGCCTGGAATAACACTTAGGCTACTTTTTATCAACATACCAGGCGAGCTAAACCGCAGGCGCAACCAAGTTGATAACATAATGCTTATATAATACCTGCTGAAAAAAAAAGTGTTCATAGCCTGGCGTGTTGTGTGTATCCTAAGTGACCATTCAAAAGCGGTAGGATCGGAAGAAAAATGGGAGACTTCTAGTAGCAAAAAATTCACGAGCGTTTCCGTACTTAGGAGGCTACGTAAAGCCATCGGTTGTTATCGAATGGCAAGTGCTGAGGACCATTAAAAACCCTTCAAGTGGTATACTCAACCGATATTTTGGTTGGCAATTACTATAACTGGAGCACGATGGTGGAGCAGGATCACATCTCCTCAGTTATAATAATGAAGCGAGCTATACAATGCCCCATAAACCAGCGTTCCGCTTCTGTCGCATTTTACGACACCCATCTCGCAGCATGGGGTTGAGAGCAGTATTCTCCACGCTGAAGTTGCTTATTGAAATCATTCGACATTTATATTTTATCAATAGACCATACATAAACCATAACAGGAGGAAATTATCGGAATGGAAATGTAAGTAATTTATATTTAATCCTTTATTGTTAAGAAAAAAGCCGAAATAATTTTAATATAAAAAACGGCCAAGTCACAGGTTGGCTTAATAATTCGTTAATATGATTCTTAATAGAAAATCGTGTGTTACGAACGCACAAACACACAAAGAAACAAACTATATAAAAAATAAAATCCCCTGGTCCTTCCTTACCCCATTTATGTTTATATGAATTATAAAGTTTTTATTTTTATTGAAATAATATTTTTTTCTTTCTTCCTAATCTGCTTAAAGTTAGGAGTACGGGGCATTGAGAATGAATAAATGCAAATATAACTTTGAATTTTAAAAAGAAATAAAATCTTTTATGAACAGTAATTATTCAGTTTCCCCGTTTTAATAAGAAATCATGAATATGCGGTCAAGTGGGTATTCACTTTTTAAATAAGAAATGTTCGTACATTATTTTTCTAATATTAATCGGAAATGTCGCATAAGTAGGTAGACAATACCTTCTTATAACAAATGTGACGAGAACGAAAACTGTACATGCAAACCTTTTTAAGTCGTAGTTATAGAGGCTACAAAATTGTTTTAATAAGTCCTTTTTAAATATTATCAGTAATATTATCAATCATTTTCAGTGATTATCTTGAAGGAATCGATTTTAGCAGTGTCACTAATTAGTTTAAATCAAGATTATCTATATATCTTTTATCACGCATATAATAGCTACGAGTAGGTATCGCAACGCAAGCTTTGCGCATGTTTTAAGGCATTCTTAAAAAGTCGAAAAATGTACATAAACCAAGTCTGACCCAAATGACTTTGCAATCTCTTTTGCTCAACTTGGCAAGGCCACTGCCGTGCACCCGGGCTTCCGATTTATCTACTCCCCGGTTAGCCGGCTTTTCTTCAAGACTGAATCGGAGCCACATTGGAAGTCACATACTAACATTATATATCTTGGGCCGCAAGTCTAAGGATGAGTTTAACATGAGTCTGGGAACTAACTTAATCTTCAGGGAGCTACCGAGAGATTTATCGTTCGACTTCACTTGATCACGAAGCTTTGAGATTTGATAGGTTATAGGTAGAGTTAAATGGTAGTAACCTAGCGGTTTGAATAGTATTCTTTTAAACTGGAGGAAAAACGAAACCTACATGCAATTTTAATGCTCAAAAATGACTTACTTGCTTCGATGAAGAAAAATATCGTAAGGAAATTTACACACCCTAAAGTTACCCAATATTTGGTAGCCGTGATGGGCTAATGATTTGACCGATAGGACCTGGTTTCAAACGCTAACATACTTCAGCTGCGTGGCAGACTATGGCTTTGACCCTTATGATAGTCTAAGCCCAGTAGTAAGACAGTCATAGGTTGAAATGATTATCGGTAGTTAACCTAAATGCAGTCCAGAAGGTGGGTGGAGGGTGGGTCAAGCCCTCCCACGATCCGCGCATTCTCAGTCTCATAGGATACGTTTCTTATATCAACCTACCTCGCTCTCAAACGATTGTCATTGTGATAACTGTCCCACGCTGTCTTTATTCTGGTCTCATTGCGGAGCTGGTGGGCGCCGTGACGAAGGTCGAAGGCATCCGCGCGTCTGGTGTCAGCTGTCACCTGAAGGATGTTATTAATTTATATGTATTAAATAAACATATAGATAAATTCGAATACTCCGGAGGTTTGACGCACATCAAAGGCACGTTAAGCCACCAATCCTTTGCCATCGTTGGGGCCTACCAACCCATTTCAAAGATAAACATGTGTCTTACAAACTGGACACAGAGGTATACCTAACTAAATAAATATCCCAAACTAACCATTACTATGGTGATCAGTCAATTGACATAATTTTTCTTAAACATGCACATATTTAATATGTCTCTATCAGCCTTTAGAAAGGCAATAACTTAATTTAATTTAATTAATTAACTTAATGTCCAACACTCTATATTATACACTCTCTAGTAATATGTAACCACAATGTAGCAACATATGTATATGCAGCAACAAAACCACACTTGCGTACTGTAAGCTTTACTTCCGCTTTACTTTTTTTCTCTTTTTATGGTTTTAATTTTCTTCTTGCATGTGATATTCACCTATAATTAGTTAGTACATTTCTTGTTTCACTTAATTAGATCCCTTAACTATTGTCTGTGAAAATGTAACTACCGTTGGTGAATTATAATAAATAAATAAATATGTACATACTATGTATGTATTTTGGACTCGCGGCTTCGCTCAAGTGGTAAGTAGTTGATATAAAGTAGTTCAACTGTTATTCCAACAAACTTTAATCTCTTTTCCAGATTTCATCCACATCAGTTTTTGCGTGAAGGAGCAACAAAAATCCACCCATTCATCCATCCAACCATCCTTAAAAACTTTCACATTAATAATATTAGTAGGATTTTTATTACACGCAGACAGATAACATTCTGGACAGATCCAACCAAGGGTGTACTAACCACTAGATCAACTCTTTCAAAAAAACACATTGTAGCATGTGAAGTATGCCGGCCGCTTGGTCTAGTGGTTAGTGAACCTGACTGCCACACCGGAGGTCGTGAGTTCGATTCCCACCCAGATCAAACTTTTCTGTGATGGGCAGGAATGTTTGTTCTGTGTGTCCGGGTGTGTAATAGAAATATCTATTGAAGTATGTATGTTTATCAGTTATCTGATCACCGTAGTACATGCTAATGCTTAGTTTGGGGTCAGTTGGCCGTGTGTGAGTGTCCAAATATATTTATTTATTTTATTTATGCTCTGTTACGAGAGACAGATCGTACGAGAACGACGCAATATAGGTGCTGTGAACTCTTGTGGAAGATTTGAACGAGAGCTATGTTTTGGCCAGGCGTAATAACTTTCGCGTCGCTAGGGGCACGTGATCCCGCATAACTAACCTATGTGCGTGTCTTCAGATTCGTCCCGTATCGCAAGGGAGGGCGTATATTTTTACCCATCTGCGTCAGAAGGAGGATAATGATTTTTGAATGTATTTTTGTATATATATATCTTTGGACAGCCGTAAACTCTAAGGGATGGATGGATTTTGACATGAGGACGTGTTGAAATCTTAAAAATTGTGGTAATGGCATAGACAATTCAAAATGGCACCCGTACTTGAAGAAAAGGAAGGATAGGATTGTTTTTTCCTTACCTTAAGAATATGGAACCTTAGGAATATATGTATATATCAGATTAAAGATTGTGATAAAAACTTTTAATATAATATATATACTGTACCCCGCGCAGTGCTACGCATCAACTTATCAACCAAATGTCTAATCGATATAATTTCGGAATAACCTATTCCAAATAATTCTGAATAAAGTTGCTAAAGACATCAGTGCTCTATCTCTTACCATTTCATAATCTGTAAAGGACAAACAAACAAAATCACAAATATTCTTTATTTATATATATTTATAGATATAACGTTTACGTATATTACTGTTCCAACAAATTGGCAAAAAGCAATTATTTTTCGCTGTCAGGTTTTTTTAAATTCTTACTTACACTACATTTAGTAAGACATCAAATGTACGCCAAAGATTTTTAAGATTTTTTTGTTTGTTTTTTATTTCTTAATCTTGTATTTTATCTCTTTGTCTATCCATTTAGCACATTAATATCAGAAGCTCTATAGTTTTAATATCACTTGCTTCAGTGAAGAAAGACATCGTGAATTCCTGCACTCCTGAGAGTTTTCTATAAAATTCCCGAAAGTGTGTGAAGTCTACCAAAGCGCACTTGGCCAGCGTGGGGAACTATGCCCTGGAACACTCACACTTTCAGAGAAGACCCAAGCCCAGCAATGGGAATTTAATAAGTTGCAATGAAAAGTACACAAACGAAACATGTAACCTGGTGCAAAACTTTTTTCTTTTCAGACGCATTTTGAAATTCACGACATGACGTAGGTACATGAAAACTCTCCGACGGTGAATATCGATGTTATATGAATATCAATGGGATCATTTCAACTTTTCAGCAAAGAAATACCGTCAAAATGAATATTTACGGCGGGTCGTCAACTTTGTATAAAATATGTATTGTCTCCCTAAAACAATGTCGTTATACAACTATTTAGACTAGTATAAATTTGGAGTGAAAAAGATTTTTTTAAATATTATTCAGAAAACTTAAGATGCAAACTAAATGTGTTTATAGTGCTCTTTTTGAAGAACATACAGACAGAACATCAGTCAACGAGATTTATTAAAACGCAAATTTTAAATGTCTGCGCAATTTTATAAACGCTTACACGCATCATCTTTGCACCGTGGTATTGATAACAATGGAAAATATATAAAAAACACTCATCTATCACATAACGTAAACTGACTGGGAAACAAACCTAGATACCCTCGCATCGCAAACAGACTGTCTGTTTATTTTGTGACTACCCTACTGTCACAGAAGGAAGGTAGATTATTGATACTTTTCGAGTGTATGTGTGTATGTGAATTTCTATGATTTCCACTACAGCCGAAACGGCTTGAAAGCTTTTAACGTCATAGGTGTCGTTAGATTCATTTTAGTGACCAGAATGACACGGATTTATGACGCAATAATTCAATACCAAAAAAATATATACGGCCCCTATTGTGTGGGGTGTCATATTATTGATTGGGTGCCTAATTAGCAGATTATAGAAACATTTTCTTGGATTAATCAGTTGTGCCCTTCTTAAAATACCGCTAATTTCTGGTTAAACCAAAGGTTAACTGGTAGAGAATACTTTTAGTATTAAGTCCGCCTTTTGTACCGCAACTTTTTGGTATAATAAAGTTTTAAATAAATTAAATGATTATAAATAACTTGAATGCAACATGATACAGTCTATAGATCAAAAATTCTTTTGAGTTCAAAACATGTTTTTGGCAGTTATTCGTCGCAGTTGGGTTTTTTTAATTATGCGCTTTTTTTTAATTTAGAACACTTCATTTTCCAGACTCTAATTTCAATAATTCTTTCTCTCAATAACTTTAACCAACTAACTCACAAATTGAAGCAAACTCAGCCTCTATTAATTATATTTATTTCCATACTCACTCACACATACCTGCTAATAACATAGTTCTCTAGGGAAAGTAACGTCACACCTGCAATTTCTGCCACGAAATTTAACGCACCATGTAGAGTGATTTCAAGAGTTACGACAGTTTCAAAATACCGTCGAATCCCCGCCTCGCGCTCCCAGCGAAATTAAGCCGGTACTTTGCCCCGTAAGCAATACTAAACAGTTTCAAGAACAGCCTCGCAACATGGTACACCAATAATTTTACGACTTTCACTAGGTTTTATCGGGAAATTAGAAAAGTTCCAAGTAAGCCGCCTCGGACGTAAGGTTTTAAGCCAGACTTGTTCTCTTTGAATAACAAACGTTAGCTCACAGTTCGGAAAGTAAAACTGATAATGTATAGACAAACTATCGTTTTCCCGCAACTACGTCTCAAAGGTACACCTCCCCGCTTCACCCTTTGCCCTCCTTAATCCCTCCTTTCATCCCCCCTCTTAACCCTCCTACCTCTTCATCCCAAAATCAACACCACCTCAAGTACCTGCCCCTGTATCGAGTTACTTTCGCATTTATAATATTAGGAAGGTTAATAAATAATCTGGTCGTTAACAAGCAATAAGGCTTACAGAAATTGTCCATTAAACATCATTATTTAAGAACATAATCAGCCTTAAAATAACTTTTGTATCCCGACGATAATTTAAAAATTACTCAAAGTGTATATAAAGTACAACTTCGATCATTCGTGGGCTTACAAGCCAATTTGAAGGGCTTAACATGGAACAAATTTACTCTCGAATAAGTCGACTTGATTTCAACTCCTAAAATTATACATTGGCCTATTTATAAAAACACTACCAGCGGCTTCGCCCGCGTGGCCCACGTAAACCCAGGACTAGTTCGAACACTAGGCGCATCTCCAATTTTAATAGTTATGTGCGTGTAAAAAGTTAACTATCACTTCATTACAGGTCGGTTGGTCTAGTGGTTAGTGAACCTGACTGCTACACCGAAGGTCGTGGATTCGATTCAAACTTTTCTGTGATGAACAGGAATGTTTGTCCTGTGTGTCTGGGTATAAATATGTACATATATAAGTATGTATTTAAAAATATATGTATGTTTGTCAGTTGTCTGACCACCATAGTACAAGCTAACGCTTAGTTTGGGGTCAGATGGCCGTGTGTGAGATGCCCTGAGATATTTATTTACTATTCGGTGAAAGAAACATGAGTACACCTGCACACCTGAGAGTTCCCCGTAAATTTCTCGAAGGTGTATGAACGTAGCTACCAGAACGTAGTTGGCCAGCGTGCTGGACCGTAGCAGACCGGTCACATTATGAGCAGAGTGGGATACTTATGGGTTGTAATAATATATAGATATGATACATATAAAAAAGCTACGGGATCTTGAATGAACGCACCGATGCACTTGTATTAAAGACGTAAAATAAAAACAGGCTAAGCGTGAATCGTACTTGCACGCGACGTGTTTCTTATCGTTTCTATAAACATATAGGCAAATAAATAATATCTAAATACATGTTTGTTGAAGTAACTCTGTCTCTCTGTTACTTTATCACATCTAAGCTACAAAATCGATTTTGGTGAAAATTGGTACAGAGTTAGAATAGAACCTGAATAAAACATAATATTCATCGCAAAAACAGGCTTGAAAGGGTTACAAATAGGGAATGAAAGTATGTATGGAAGTATATCATTATTGAACATATAGCTAACCATAAAACTTAGTACATGAACTTAAAAAAATTAAAAAAGTAATTGCGTTTTCGAATTTGAAGGAGGTATGAAATAGGGGATGAAAATTGCTTCACGTGGACGTTGTCGTGGTACAAAGATAGTTAATTATAAATGGCAAAAAAATTATTACGCTTTTCCACGTGTGGCGACATCGCACGTTACGTCACTTTGCTAAACACGAAAAGGAGTTCCGTTGTCAAGATAACATTCAATGCATTAACAGGTTATCATTAAAATGCATTGTCATCAGAACAGAAGCAACGATCAACATTTCAGATATTTGTAAGCGACAGTCTTCGATCAATAACACAACTAGATGTCGGTCAGCGATAAAAATGTGTCTGTCTTTTCAAGTCACTTGAAATGTGGGCTGGTGTTTTGTTTAGTTCGTTTCAAACAGCTAACATGTTCCAAATGCGTTTAGAAATTATTTATTACAACTAACTAGATACAATGGATGTAATAATATTGAACGTATAATGTTTATTTTTCTTAGTTAATTGATAATTAACTGAAGATGTACAAGTGTATATTCATGCGGAGAGTATTTTGTACTGGAGATGACATCTAGTATATTCTTGAGCGAAGGAGTAAGTGATTTTATTTAAGATTTGACAAAACAAACCTACATTTTAAAAAACAAAGCGAGTTAAAATCTTTTAATATAAATTCACAGAATATGATTCTACCCTATGGCGCACGGGTCTCTAAAACCGTCATATTCCAAGTAGAAGCACATCACATTTAATTCAAAACATGAGAATGTATTTATATACGAGTAAAATACATTTAAAGTACACGGAGAGTACCGCAACGGAGGATGGTCGCGATTTATGGTATACAGTTCTCTTAATTTGTTCTGCTTTGAGGTAACATAACGAGTTCTCGTACGGGAACCATTTTAATTCTTAATGTATTCAGATTATGTATTCCGTTTAGCGAAACTCGATTGTGCATTTCACGGGAAGTTGTTATGTAACTTGACTGGGTTAAATTGGTCGATTAAGCATTATTTTTTTTTTTTTTTTTTTTTTTCATACAATGTAAACAATTAATAACTAAACAACCCGCCAAACTATGCATTTGACCCGTCGAGGTTCGGAA
>DWJZ01009236.1:0-10830 GCA_018249125.1 Asbolis capucinus
TCAGTATAGTGCATTTACGCCTAAGCTCCAGTGTGTCGATACGATGGATACAGATATGGATAATATCCATACAGTTTCTTATCCATACAGTTACTTAAGTAACGACAAAACTTCTTTTGTACTTTTTCTATCATGAGTTTGTATTTTAACTCTATGTTAGTTGGATTACAGTAAAACGGGGTTCAAATCTCCTGGACTCCGCCTACTTTCTTACACTTGACAGGCCGGTTGGTCTAGTGGTAAGTGAACCTGACTACTACACCAGAGGTCGTGGATTCGATTCCCACCCAGGTCAAACTTTTCTGTCTTGAGCAGGAATGTTTGTTCTGTATGTCTGGGTGTAATATACGTTGTACGGGTGGAATAGAAATATACGTTTATTGTGGAAAAGAAGGACACTGTCTCAAGAAACTGATCCTTTTCCTGATATTTTATTACAGGATAGACCAAGAGGTTCTCAAAGTTATTTAGTCTGCCGCCCACTTTGGAACTACATAAATTTCCTATGTAAATTTTTTACTATACCATCATATAAAGTCCACGATGACAATAATTTAATTATAATGTGTTTTTAACTTGGTTTGGTGTTTGTGCTCTTTACTGCCCCCTCTGGGCCTTCAGCGCCCAACAAGGGCGCGTTATCGCCCAATTTGAAAAGCTGGATTAGACCACAATTATTTGCCTCGTTTCATTCAGTGTGCGAATATAAAATAAATACATATGTCGTGTAATTTTTCTTGCTTAAAATGTCTTTTTTCTCCTTGATGGATCAAAACTTCAAATACGTACGAAATTCTTTGAAGAAACACAATTGAACTGTGTTAAGCAAAAATTGTCTAAATTACATAACACTTCATCATCCCAACTCATCATGACCCACTATGACCCACTATCGTGAGCCCGGGTCTATTCTCTGAATGAGAAGGTTAAGGCCAAGTGCGGATTGGCAGACTTCACATACCTTTGAGTTTTGCAAATTCCCCGGCATGCAGGTGTCCTCACAATGTTTTCCTTCACCGTTATAGCGAGTGACATTTAAATGCTTAAAACGCACATAACTTTGAAAAGTCAGAAGTGCGCGCCCTGGGATTCAAAACCGGACCCCCCCCCCGAGTAGGAGGCCGAATTTTTAACCACTAGGCTATAACTATATAGGCTATCTCTTTTACACATACCATTTAACAATGTTTAATTTATTGATTGTTACAAAATAAAGGTTTGTTATAGTTGATTATATTACAAATAAAAATATTACAAATATATTACAAATAATAAATATTAAAATATTTACTAGCTGATCCAATATTTTATCTATTATATTCTAATATATAATTTAAATACATTCTATTTTTAACGTGACTTTAATACATTATTTATTTCGATGCAATTAATATTGCTTCATTCCTAATTATCCAGTTTTCAGTTTGTTTTTTAAGGCAAATATAATGTTGTTTTTATCTGTATGTTGTATCTGTATGTTCTAAGAGCTCGTTCGTGTAAAGCATGCAAGTGCCCGTTTTGAGCATCACAACTTTTTAAGCGGTTCCTTTCACTATAATAAAGGACATGCGCTGAAATACTGAAATATAATAAACACATAAGTTTCATAAGCTACAGTTGCAGTATGTTATTATCAACCTATATTCTATTCCCGTGCCAAATTTTGTCCGGCTCGTTCAATAGTTTTTGCGTTATAGAATAACAAATATTCATTCATCCTCACAAACTTTCACATTTTTAATATTTGGATGGATTGAATGGATGGATGTTGCTCCTTCACGCAAAACTACTAATCGGATATGAATCAAATTTGTCACAGAGATAGATTATAGTGTTGAATAACACTTAAGCTACTTTTTATTATTGCATCTACAACGCGGGCGAAGCCGCTGGCTGATACTAGTTACTTAATAAAATTAACAATTTAAAAATTCGTATCCTTTTCTGTCAGAATACCGAACTGTGCCTTTTTTTCTTTGCCTTTTTTATACTTCTGCAGCTATGAGGGTTATTCGTTAATTTCTTACTAAGTATGTATGTAGCAAACACTGAAATACCTTTTTAAATGCTACCCAAACTAAATATTATGAAAACAATCATACATCCTACCTAATGCTGAGTCGGATTGGAATGAAATGTTATGTATTTATAATTAGTTTTTAGAAACACTTCGGAAGTCACAATTACACTTTACAAACACTTCGGAAGTCACAATTGCACTGGTAATTTGACTTGCAAGATTTGATTACAATCAATTCCTTCAAATTGAGTAAAATGACAGCCTTCAAGTACTACGACTACATCGAGGTTCAATTATTATTACAAATCAATGTATAAATCAGTATTTCTTTGTCATTTATACACTCTGAAATGGTAGGAGATGATGATGTATTCAGCAACTTTGTTCAGAATTATCCAGAAAAGGTTTTGGTTCTAAATGTCGATCGGACACGGGGTTGATGAGTTTATACGTGGCAACACCGGATACCACTAGTTTTACTATAAACCTACATAAATTGGATTTCATCGTAATTAAATAATTGATTCTCTATACTTACGAGAAAACCACTACATTATAATCAAAACTGGACCATAAACAAGAGATTGATTAAATGAGATAACTAATGTTAAACAAACCTGAAATACCGAGGAAGCTTGTAATGAGTGCAAAAATTATAACATTTTTTTGTGATAAGCAAGACAACGAGCAGATAGATCACCTGATGGTAAGTGATAAACACCCCCATGGACATTAGTAACAACAGGACGGGTTAACGCGTTGCCTGCCACGAAGGAAGTAACAGACCCGCATAGGCGGGGCAGAGAAAGAAACTAGGGAAGCGGGACATTGCTAAAGTAACCGGAATCAGTAACGATAGGTTCTGACTAGACTAGACTGATCCCAAATACATCAACACCATGCCACTTCAGGACGGGTGACAGAGGACTGAAAGACGGGGAGAAAAAGAGGACAACTGGCTCCCAAGCCATACAAAAGAGTGGTTGCCAGTCAGACAAGCATCACTAAAAGATACCAGTCCTTCTGCCGAAGTTCTACCACCGAGCAGCTGACTTCTGTACGCCTTTTACGACACCCCGGTAAGCCAGCGTGGGATTGGGGTTTGTTTTCTAAGCCGCTCCAATATAGCTAGAACAGAATTTGATATTCGTGTCAGGTTTGGCCGTAACACTTGTAGAGTCCACGTTTGGGACCACGCAGACAACATCTAACGAATTATAAGAATACTAGGGTCTGTCCGCGGCTTCATCCGCGTGATAAGTACGTTCATAGTAGCCCATGTGTTATTCCAGACTAAAGTCTATTTCTACCAAATTTCATTCAGATCAATTCAGAAGTTCAACCTATCTATCCATACTCACAAACTTTCGCATTTATAATATTAGTAAGGTAAGAAATCGAATTTGTAGACAAACCAGTAGTGGGTCTAAGAGCTGGATGCAGGTGCGCGTACGGCAGTTGCAGCGGCAACGGCAATTGCAGCAGCGGCTCCTCGCGGCAGCAGCGGTACAGTGCCGCCACGCAGCCGGCGCACGGCGGTTCCGCGCCCTCTACACGCCGCTCCCCCAGAATACTGTCAACACTGAACTTCAACTTGCTCGCCGGAGCCACATCACTACCCACGGACGTCATCACTGCGCCAGCGCAGTTTGAATACTGACGATGTCACGATCGAGCAGTGCTGCCAGATGAAAGAGTACGTCGTGCCATAAGATTCTAGCTTAAAAAGCGCTAGATTCTGGAAATTTCACAACTACAAAAATAGGAGATGATATATATCTGAAAAGGATCTTAAAATGGTTAGTGTCCAGGATGATGAAATTTAAAATTACCTGAAAAATTAATCAAGTATTACGCATAGCAATTCTTGAAGAACTTTCAACCTCTCTCCACTCTTTATAACGTATCGTAAGGTTTTTTAGACTCAACTTTCTTTACGCAATATGCAAGCGAACAGTTTTATCTAAAAGTCACAATCCAGTTTGCAAAGTTCTCAAAAGTCGTTAAAATAGAATTATTATTATCATTAACAAGAAAAAATATTAACAATTTCACTTATCGCGTTTTTCTCGCCCCCTTCCACTCATGTAACACAATGTTACTTATAAATAATTAACGTTTTTACAAAGCTCCCCCTTGAGTGACACCTAGATAAGTAAAAGTAACAGACATAAACTCTTCTTAAAAACCTACATAGACGTATGTATATAATGAGTGAAACATATTAACAAGAATGTACATTTTTAATCGTACATAAATTCGTTTTAGAAAAAAATTATTACATTTAATTGCATTAAGATCCTAGAAAAAACACTACATTTACCATTAGTGACTGAATTCCCAGACTCGGTATTAAACGTTTCAATAAAGTGCTAGATCTAGGGCATACAGCGCTGAAATGGCAACACAGCGATCGAGTAGCTGCGCGGGCGCATGTAGTAGGCGTGTCGTATTCGATCCGAGCCCATTGGCCACTGCTGGCTGGGCGGGACTGGCCAGTCACCGCCATGTACCCTGGTACCCTGACTGTTGCCAACGTGCAGTTGTTTACAATATACTGGAAGTTAATGTGTTTTATATAGCTGTGCAAGTTCCATTTAATTTTATGAGCACCAACTTACGTCATTTAGAGTCCGTGGGGTCTATTTGTTGTGAGGTTAACTACCAAAGGGTTGATTTGATCGTCTTTGAACAAACTGTTTTATGACGCCGTATTTGAATACCAAGTTGTTTTGACGTACGTAAATAAGAAATGTTAATATTTTCCTGTCTCACTCAGATAGATAGGTAAGATAGATAGTTAGATAGGTAGGTAGTACGTAAAGTCATCGCAACACATAACTGTCAAACTACTGGGGTCGGGTGTCCACTCACAATCTGAGGGGAACTGACCATAGTCAAGTTGGTGGACTTCACATACCTTCGAGAAGCTGAACTCGTACGAGTACAGGTTTCCGCACGATGTTTTTCTTCACCGTAGCAGTTAACAAGCACCGTATCAGAAGGTATTCACTTCTGATAGGCATACACAACTTTGGAAATTAGAGTTGCGCGCCTTGAACCCAGGACCTGCGTTCGAAAGACCAACTTTCAGCCCACTATCTCTGCTGTATAATACTTAAAGATATCCAGTGTTACAACTGAACAACTGAATCAATGGATCTTGAAACATGCAACTTGATAGACACCTAGAACAGTTTAGTCCATAACTTGTTTGGAGTTGTACAGAAAAATTAGCACCCCAGTTTCTTTTTCCCACATAACCTGGTAGGCAGGCACAAACCGTGCTTTAACAAATTAAAAACATTCATGAATTAATGCGGTTATGTTGTTATCTTATGGTATTATAACAATGTTATGTTACTATTCATGAATTAACAATTTTCCAATATATTTTTCATTGCTAATCAGTTGTTTTGGGAGATATTAGGTTTGTTGAAAACGGTATAATTGTAAAGAATCCAGTGCAAGGAGGGTTGACTATGGTAGTAGGTTGTAGGCCTACTTAACCAGGCGGCTACTTATAGTCGTTCAAAAACAGTGGCCAGTTAAGTATTTGAATTTCCGTTAGTTTTGAAAATTAATGTACTTATTGATGTCCGCATTGAGTTAGTTTAGAATTTAAAAAAAAATCCCATGCTGGCAGTCCAGGGTGTTGTAAGAGGCCAAAAGAATCGGCTGCTGGCTACTAGAGCTACGCGGAAGGAACGTTATCTTTTTGTGAAGACCTTCTAGCTAGCTTCCATCTTGAAGCCGCCAAGCGATTCGTCGTGTTCCGGCTGGGGCCTGAGAGCCAGTTCTCTTATTTTTTTCCATGTCCTTTGGTCAGCTTCGTCCCCTTTCGTCTTCTGTCACGCGATCTGAAGCGGTATGTTGTTGGTGTGCCTGGGATCAGTTGATGCCACTTGATGCAGTTATTAATTCTATTTGCTTCAGCGATATACTGCATCCCATGTATCTTTAAGCGTACGCGCGTCGGACGGCGGACGGCGGCAGAAATTATGTAATTTGCAAACCAAAACAGATTAGGAACATTTGGCGATATTTGCGCCTAGATCGCAAATTAGTATTACGTATCAACGACAACCATGCTACTTATTAGGTATCGGCGCTAGGTTCTTGGCAAAAAATGCACAGTAATGACCAGTGAGCGTGGAGCAAACGATTACATCCGGTATTATATAGTAGAATTTGTTATAACAAAAAGCATAAAGTAAAAAATTAAAGGGGTTCTTTAAAAAATATATATGTATTTCTCATTAAATTTTACAGTATTTCTCAAAGTTTTCATGTATGATTGTTACCAAGACCAACACGGCGAAGTGAAAGAGGACTAGACCAATACGCCACCACTGGCGGTGTATATACTCGTGTATCTGAGGCCTGGGACACATTCATTGGATCGGGCCCTAACAAAAATCGTCACATTGTAATTTCATTTAAAAAATCACTGAGATGGGTTCCCAACAGTACCTAATACCTAGGTATTGTATCCATTTTAGTATAATATCCAATAGATTAATGTTAAAACATTAATTGTGTGATAATGGGTAACAAATAAAATATATATTAATTACTAGTTTTTGTTACAAATGTGAGGTAACTTCTGAGCTCGCTGCCTCTCAGGCCGGGGGCCCGTCAGACAGCGGGCCCGTGGCATTTTGCCTATAGTTACGCCACTGGTGGGCCACCACGCTGCCCCAATGCTGATTGATATAAGGTTTAGTGCCCAACCCAAGCATCGGAAGTTTTTATGCGGCTCGGTGGCGTATGCATGGATTTTGACGACATCTTTTTTATCATATATTTAACAATAGTTTTTAAAGAGACACACTCCATATTTGTTTATCCCCTCTTTTTTGATAATTATCGTTGAAAAATGCTTATTTTAAAAACCTGTTCTTTGCATATTGACTAAAATGTTACACAGAACTGCTCAACTTTAACGCCAAGAGAAATTGAAATGAAGTTCATGAGAAAATAAGAATTAAATTAAAGAGTGAATTTTTCATACAATAGGTAAAGATGATAAAAGTATGAACTCCATTACTCAACAATTACTGCATATGTTCAAATAACAGTACCAGAGTAAAAGCAAAACCAGCCGAAAATTCCGAATTATCTAAGCGTAATACAGAAATTGCCAATCTCTTAAACTGTTTTCGCGACAAATGATTAAATCGATTTTAAATTTATTCATTGATGGTTTAATTTTAAAAATTAAGATAAAAAATTCATTGTAAAGTAAATCGTACCTACCATTTTATTGGAATCTTTCAAATCTGCCAAAACTTGCCATTTTTTCAAAACGTCATCATAGTCCGCCATAACAAAGATTTCGGAGCCAAAATGACAGGAATCTGCCGCAAACGGTCACCATGCTGAGCAAGGTTCCCTCCTTGTGCCCAACGATGCCTAGAGCCTGGATCATCCACCACCACGTTGCTTCAAAACGGATCCGTGATGGTAAGTTATCACCGTCAAAATCAATAGAAATAACAGCTTGGGTCAATGTGGTGCCAGACAAGAAGGAAGTCATCAGCAAGCGCGGGAAGCATTAAGAAATAATGTTATTTTAACCTTAAGTTAATGTAATCATTCTTTTAATTCACAATTTTATTTGATTTTTGTCGATGTTTTACTGAATTTCATGTGAATATGAACTTGATCTGAAATAAATAAAGATTATTATTTTTTATTATTATTATGAACAATGACGTGTAGATATGCTATTGTAGCAACCGCGTTATTGATTCCAGCTGGTTGAGCGACGTACCGGTAGCCTTGTTTCTTTGTCTATTACTTCCTTCCTGGCAGTCAACGCCTGACCTTAGTCTAGTATTGTAAATTCATGGGCGACGGTGATATTTTTTTTATCTTACTTCACTTATCACCAGCAAACCCAGCTCGTCTGACTGTTAATAAACTCAAAATAAAAAACGGAGGTTATGACACCAACATACGCCACAAGCCCCAGACACTACATAGCAGGACTGTTCGGCTGACAGAAGAATGCGAAAAAAACGAGTAAAACAAGAGAAAAAAGAATTTTACCTGTTTGAAACCCTCCATTATCCCCACTAATTATGTTCTAGAGTGTGCATAAAGTATTTGAATCATCAATGTGTACACGATATGATTGTTCCGAAGCCCGGGAATGTATTCTGTCTGTTTGTTTGCGCTGTCGGCGCAGCACCTGGACCATATCCGCCCGATATAGCGCTATCATTACCACTTTACACAAACTTAGCTATTTAGATACAACACTTTATTACTTATTGTGACTATTTATTTACAATTGTAATCTAATAAAACCTCATTTATTTGTTATTGTTCAGAAATACAATGGTAACTGTATTTTGTAGTGTTTTTCCAGCTTTTCATAATTGCCTTTAAGAGTGACATAATCTCAACTCATCACGGCCCACTATTGAGCACGAGTCTTCTCTGTATGAGAAGGTTAAGGCCATAGTCCACCACGCTGGCCAAGTGCGGATTGGAACTAAGCACAAGTTTTGCAAAATCCACCCAATGCACTCACGATGTTTTCCTTCACCGTTATAGCGAGTGACATTTAAATGCTTAAAATGCACATAACTCCGTAAAGTCAGAAGTGCGCGCCCTGAGATACGAACCCGGACCCCACGAGTAGAAGGCTGAATTCTTAACCACTAGGCTATCTCCGCTTACTGTATATGTGTAATCATCATATTGTATCAATTTGACTTTGGTTAAGTTAGTTCCTATGATGAAGTAAGTATTAACAGGCCGGTTGGTCTAGTAGGGAACCTGACTGTAACACCGAAGGTCGTGGGAAACTGATGAGCAGGAATGTTTGTTCTGTGTGTCTAGCTGTTAATATCTATTTAAGTAGGTATTTATAAATATATATGTCTGTTTATCAGTTGTGTCATCATTGTGCAAACTAACGCTTAGTTTGGGGTCACATGGCCGTGTGTGAGTTGTCCAAAGATTTTTTTTTTAAATAATATAATTTTGTTTTTGAAAACGTCAACAGGAGAATGAATACAACAAGTTTCTATCTGAACACGGCGGCTCTTCGAACGCGTCTACGTCCTCCGATCACACTACGTACTACTTCGACGTCCTGCCGCCGCACCTCGGGAAGGCGTTGGACATGTGAGTGTATAATATAAATAAACTTTCATCGCGACTCGTCGATGCTGGCCGATCAGCTAAGTTAGGCATCGGCGCGAGGTGACGCGTCACCCGTTAGCAGTCGTTATACTATGTACTAAAAATAATTGTTCTATTGTGAATTTTTTTCCCGTTTTTTGTAACATTTGCTTTTAATACTCAGTTCCTTTTGATCGTAGCGTGATGTTATATAGCTTATTTCAGAGGTTCCCAATCTTTAAAACCCGCGGCGCAGTTACAAGTTTAGTATTTTATCACGGCGCCCTGCCTTAGTTAGGAATTTGAAAAAGACAGTCGGAACAAGAATTGAAACATCTATAACATAACGTTTTATTTAAAAAATATATAAAAAAAAAATATATAAAAAAATTTAAACAGAAAACGACAAGGAAGACTAGAAAAAAAACAAAAATAAAATGTCCCCGAATATTTTCCCCCCTCTTACGTTCTGCGGCGCACCAGGACGCCGCGGAGCACGCTTCCGGAACGGCCTGGCTTATAGCTTTCCTCGTTAAATGGACTATCAAACACAAAACGATTTTTTTAATTCGAACCACTAGTTCCTGATGTTAGCTTGGTCAAACAAATAAACCTTGAATTCCCTTATTTTGTCCAGTTTCGCACAGTTCTTCATATCGCCGTTGTTCACGGAGTCTGCGACGGGTCGGGAACTGAGCGCGGTGAACTCGGAGCACGAGAAGAACGCGGCCAGCGACACCTGGCGGCTGGACCAGCTCAACAAGAGCACCGCGGAACCGACGCATCCCTACCACAAGTTTGGCACCGGTACGAAGTATATTTTACTAGTCTCCGCCCGCGGCTTCGTCCGCGTAGTCTGTTGGTAAAGAGTCGCGTATGTGTTATTCCAGATTGTAATCTATTTCTGCGCTGAATTTCATTGAAATCACTAAATATTCACGAAAATGCGCTCCATTAGAAACCAATAGAAGAAAGAGACTATTTGACGTGATTCATATAAAGGTGGATAACGTTAAAGGTACTCACGGTATATATTTCAACCTCGTTGCATGATTGTGGTCACAATTGTACTGCGGTGGCGATTAGAAATTTGATAAGATTCAATTTTGTTATTAATTCAAAGGAGTTAATTAAAGTACTGCATCCAGCTTCGCGTAGTTCATTAAATATATTTTTTGTCATTTACACATATATTTTAAAACATACATGCACACTTACACTCACGAACACATATACACACACAGCAAAAAATATTAAAAGAGGTGTTAGGGAGTTTGTTTCGCCGTTTCTTCTCTTCAATGCGACACCTTTCCGAAACGGTGGGAGATTCAAAAAATGGATGACTTTCACAAGTGTATTATTGATACCTACTCGAATAAACGAAATTTGATTTGTTGACATTTGACCCTAATATAAAACTAGCTTTTTCCCGCGCTGTTGGTGACGTGCGTGACGCGCTTACTAATCGTCCGTAATTTTTAATGTTTATTTATATATCATTTTAGTACTCCTAACGCCATCTATTATTACATTTATAAAACCAATAAATGGAGACCGAGTAACAGAACGTAGTGTAATATTTTTTTATCCACCACCAATTCTGCTGAAGAGTTACTTTTCTGTGCGAGCGTTAGCAACGAAGAACGATACTGACTACCTGCTGTTACTATCTC